>PVJX010014661.1:0-44352 GCA_004027295.1 Dolichotis patagonum | reverse complement strand
CTCTCTAACAGTTTTTAGTATTCTATTCTTATGTTGGATTTCTGGGATGGTGATTATTATGTGTCTGGGTGTAGTTTTATTTTGGTTATGGCTGTTTGGAGTTCTATATGCTTCACTTATCCAGATGTCTGTTTCTCTTCTCATGTTTGGGAAATTTTCAGCTATTACTTCTGTAAATATCCTCTTGATATCATTTGGGGTGTCCTTTTCTTTTTCATTTATCCCTATTAATCTTATGTTATTTTTCTTTGCATCATCTTGCAGGTGTTGAATTGTTATTTCCTGATTCTTTGTTATTTTTAAAAGATCTTGTCTTTCCTCCTCACTGGCTGCAATCTTATCTTCGAGGTCTGAAATTCTATCTTCACTTTCATTGAGATGGTTTTTACAGCTTTCAATAGAATTTTTGATTTCCTGTATATCTCTTTGAATCTGCTTTATGCATTCTGTTTGTTTCTTATATTGTTCATTCAGGGATTCTATCTGTTTGCTTTCTTCCTCTAATTTTTTAGCTGTGTTTTTACTATTCTTTCACTGTTCACTATTTCTTTCACTGTTTTTATCAATTCTTCTTTTACCTGGGCAAGTATTTCTGATTTGAATTTCTCTATAGCTTTCCCTATTTGCATATTTATTTCATTTGATATCATTTCAGATATTTCAGGTGTATGGCTTCTTTTTTCTTCTATGTACACAGCTTCTAAGCTTTCTTGGGGAGGGCTAGGGCTTTGAGCCTGCCTTTTGGTCTTTCCTTTTGCCATTTTTCTATATTTCCTTGCTTTGAGTGGTATTCCCAAGCTTTCTCTGCATGTGTGATGAATTACCTCCTGCATCCTCAGTTTCTGGAGGGGCAGTGGCTCCCTCCAGGCTCTTGGCTTCCTCACAGGGTCCTAACTCCCCTCTGTGGGCTCCTGGCTCCCTAAGTTGCAAGGCAAATGCTGGGTATGGTCAACCCAGAGCCTGTGGAATCTCAGGCAGGCCAGGCCACCGTGCTTTGTCCCAGGCATGTCCCCAGGAGGTTCCCTGCGAGTAAAGGGTGGGTCTACAGGTCCCAAAGAGTCAGGCCAAAATGCTGGTTTCTGCAAAGTTCCGGGTCCCAAACAGACCTGGCCAAGATGCCAGTCTCCACAATATTCCCAATCCAAACAGCCCAGACCTCTCTGCGGGTCCGGGAAGTTCCCAGTCCCAAAGAGTCAGGCCGCGATGCTGGTCTCTGGGAGATTTCCTGGGGGTGAAGGGTGGGGCTATGGGCCCAAACAGACCTGGTCCAGATGCTGTTCTCAGGGCAGTTCCCTGCAGATGAAGGGTGGGCCTACCAGTCCCAAACAGTCGCACCGAGATGCTGGTCTGCACAGACTTTCAATCCAAACAGCCCGGGCCACTCTGCAGGTCCCAGAGGTTTGGGTGCCACAGAGTCAGGCTGCGATGCTCTCCTGAGAATTTTTAAACTGGTCATTTCTAAGGTTTATTTCAGTGCCAGAGTCTGATTGTTCATGCCAAAGTTTCCTGAAAAGGCTACTCTGTTTCTTTCCTTGATAAATTTTAGACTCTTCTGATACCAAATAAACAGACTTGAGGGAGGAAGCATGGTGGCACTGAGGTGACAGAACTGAGAAAGCTCCAGGAAATGGACCAAGTTACTCAAGGCACAGCTCCATGAGGTGTCAAAGAGACTCTCCAAGGGAGGACAAGCTGCATGGTATGGTGAACAAAGTATGAAAAAAAGGAAAACTCATAAGAGAAATGAGACCACTCCCCAACCTGAGGCCTTTTCCCCACACAGACATAGTGATACCATGGACCATAGAGCCAGTGTAGTCTCCTGGTTTCCCCTGATAGGCAAGGCATGGAGTCTGTGGTAATATAAAGGTGCTTCATTGTTCATAGGCTATGCTCCAGGCACCAAGACGTTCTGTGAAACACACAAAAACTGGCAGACTGAGGCAATGGACTGCCACAGCTGGGCACTCTCCCCAGATACCACTGCCCACAGCACTGGTGGCCAACCTAAAATGCGTGTTTTATTAGTTTTTCATTTAGGACAAAAGATGTGAACCTAATAGATGTTTTTCCTAAACCAAAGAACCCCTCAATGTTCAGGTTACATTGCAGTGGTGGTCCTCTGTGATAAGTAAGTGGGATTTTGGTTGCAGTGTTAGCACTTGCCTCTAAGTCACCATTTCTGGCCTACAGCACCAGCCATATTGTCTCCCACTCTGGGACACAGCCTGGGGTCTGATTAAGTGCATCCCCATTCACAGCCTCCATTATCAGAGCACGTCAGGAATCTGAGCCACTCTTAGGCAACTGAGTTGAAGATAGAAGCTGCAAGTAGAAAAGCAGGCAATTTTGGTTTGAGCTTCTGCTTCCCTGGCTCTGGGCACTGGAGGAAACATGTGCTAAAGATAAGCTTGGAGGTCCAGGATATCTAGGACCTATGAGCATCAGGTGAGGAGAGAAACTCTTGGTGTTAGCTGCTTTGCCCTCAAACGCCACTGAAATCACAGAGGTTTGGGATAGCTGATGCAAGGGAACTGGGAATTCCTGAGACAGAGAAAGAGAATGAAGCATTCTGCAAGGGCCTGGCTGTGTAAGATCCTTGGGTAAACATGCACAAGAAGGAGTGGAGTAAATATGCAACCACTAAATCTAGGAACAGCAGAGGTCCCAGTACTGCAGGCTAAACACAGCTTCAGTGAAAAACTGCAGGGACCCTTAACCAACAAAACAAGACAGCTACCTTATTTTTCCCCTCTCTGTCTTTCTTTCACATTTTACCTTTTTGAGTCTTTATGGGTAACTGATTTTTTGTTAATGGGAAGGGCTAGTATCTTATATTTGTGCACATGGACAGGGTTGAATGGCATAGTTTACCACTTCAACTGTGTAACAGTAGTTTGTCTTATATTCCCACACCAGCTGTGTTCCTTAAGAATACCTAAAACTGTTTGATCAACAGCTGATTATAATTCCATTTTCACCTCCCTAACCTCCCCATTTGTACTTTTTTTCTCTACCCTTGACTTCTCCTTTTGTCATTCTACTCTTCACCTTTTCTTCACTTTTTGCATCACATTATTTTTATTCTTTTTTCCTTCCAATCTCTTCTCTTTTGCTGATGTACTACTTGAAATACTGTAAATCTCATCATGCTTATTTTGGTTTAGGCTGCTCTGCCCTATTACTCACTGTTCCTCCTCTGAGTCAGTGTAAGGTAGGGACCATGCACGTCCAGTTCTTCAGCATCTGATGATCTGTAGTGAGCATCAAGTGTTGATGTGACTGCTAGTTACTACCTGCCCTCAAAGCAGTCCTAGAGCCTGAACCTAGCCCCCAGATTAGACTGAGCAGAAATTTTCACATGGAGGAGACATGCCCACTACCCAAGACAGCCATTTATCCACCCCCTCCACCAAAAGAAAAAAAAAGGAAAGAAAGAAAAAACAAAACACTCCACACAACATTGGAAGAGATATTTTACCAAAGTGTTCTACAAACTTCAATATACATGTACAACTAAAATGAGAAAAAAAGCAACAAGATGCCTCCAGAAATGCCTAACACCTCAAAAGCAGATACCAAAATGTATGAGATTCTGAAGACTTTAAAAAACTGATAGTTAAACTTATCAGTAAAGCCAAAGAAAAGACAAAGGTGAACAAAAAAATTCAGTGATCAGTATTCTTAAAGACACAAATAAACAGTTAAGCTAGTTAAATACAATAAAGGATATGAAAGACCATTTCTGTAAACAGGAGCTCTGAAAAAAGAACCAAGCAGAAATCCTGGAAATGAAAACCAGAACAAATCAAATAAAAAACTAAATTGAAAGTCTAGGCAAGAGAATAGATCAGTCAAAATAAAAAATCAGGAGTTGAAAGAAGGTAGACGTGCTAGAACATTCGGGGAGGATCAGGTAAAAATGAATAATCAACACCAAACAGATTATATGAGAGTACCTGGATGAATCCAAAAGAAATAATTCAAAATTATAGCAGAAAATTTCTCCAAACCAGGGCATGAGATGGACACCAAAATAAGGGGAGGCATTTAGAACCTGAAACAGACATGACTAGAAAAAGATCTTCTTGTGACACATGACAGGTAAAATACTAGAAATGCAGAACAAAGAAAAAGTAGAGAGAGAAAGCCAAATCACTTACACATCAGGATAATAGCAGATTTCTCAATAGAAACTCTAAATGTCAGGCAGGCTTGGAATGATGTTCATCACAGCTTTAAAGAAAACAATTGCCATGCTGGGCATGGTGGCCAACACCTGTAATCCCAGCACTCGGGAGGCTGAGGCAGGGGTATCATTGCGTGTTCAAGACCAACCTAGGCTGCAAAGTGAGCTCAAGGCCAGCCTGAACTAAATAGACAGCCTCTGTCTCAAAAAGACAACAAACAAACAAACAATTGCCAATCCAGATTCTGACATCCTATATCACTATCTTAAAAATTGAAGGGAAAAATCAAGACCTTCCACTTATGTGTAATGTAGAGAAATTTGAGACCATCAATCCAGCATTACAAAAATACTTTAAAGAACTCTAAACACAGGTCAAGAAGACAAGAACTCCAAGATGAAGGAAAAGAATAAAGCTCACTGGAAGAGAAGTAAATAATAAAAAGGAATCAAACATCAGAAAACAGCTGAAGGGCAGGAACTACTACAACCCTTTTAATAATACTGAAGGTAAAGGGTCTTCACCCTCCAATTAAAAGACACAGATTGGCAAACACTTCAAAAACAAGACACAGCCACCATAAGTTGTCTGCAAGAAACATACGTCATCTGAAAAGACATGCACAAACTGAAGGTGAAAAGGGGGAGAGTGATACTCCACACAACTGGAACCCCAAAGCAAGAAAATATAGCTACCCCCAGATCTTCCAAGATAGATTTCAAACCAAAGCTGGTCAGAAAAGACAGAGAAAGCCACACATGTTGGTAAAGGGAAAAATTCATGAAGAAAATATAACAATTATAAATACAAACAGAATATTGGCACACCCAACTTCATGAAATAAATACTGATTGAAATAAAATTACAGAGATAGTCAGACACAATCATAGGGAGTCTTTGACACCCCAATATCACAAATAGATAGGTCAACTAGACCAAAACGTTCAACACAAAACTACAAAATTGAACTACATATGGACCAAATACATAACTGATATCTATAGAGCGATTCACCCAACATTAGCAGAACACATTTTCTTGTCAGCAACCCATGGAAACTTCTCCAAAACAAAATACAGATTTAGCTCCTAAGGCAAGTTCCATCAATACAAAAAATTGATCTTGTGTGTCCTATCAGGTGACAATGGAATAAAGCTAAAATTCTACAGCAAAAGAAATCATAGACACTAAAGAAAACAGGGATTGAATGATACACTCTAAAATAATCAGTAGATTACTGAATAAATCAGAAATTTTAAAATTTCTAAAATCAAATGACATTGGAAATACTACAAATCAGAATCTGTGGGACACACAGGAAGCAAGTCTAAGAGAGAAGCTTATAGTTGTGAGCGTTCATAAAAAAAAAAAAAAGCAACTCCAAATACATAATCTAGACAAGAAAGAACAAATCAAACCCAAAACCACTACAAGAAAAGAAATAATACACATCAGAGATGGAGTAAAATTGAAAGTAAAAATAAAATACAAAAGATAAACAAATCAAAGATGAGTTCTTTCAAAAGATGAAGAAGGTTGATAAGCCCTTTGACAAATTTACCAAAACAAACAGAGTGCCTACTCTGTAAAATTAGAAGTAGAGAAGGTGAAATCAAAAAAGACACCACTAAAATCACTAATTATGTTGCATCCTAACAAATTGGAGAATTTGGAGGAAATGGATGGCTTCTTAGACACAGATGACCTGCCAAAAGTGAGACAACAGGACATACAAAAGTTAAATAAGCAATGAGATGAAGCAGTAATTAAAACTCTACATGCAGGAAAAGTAAGGTCAAGTCCACACTGATTTGTGGCTGAATTCTACCAGACCTTAAGAGAGGATCTAACGTTAGTGCTCCCCAAAAATTTCCATATAACAGAAGATTATTTAGAAATAAATATGCAAAATATAAAAATATACTTCCATAAAATATAATTCATTTTATACCCATACCAAAACCAGATAAAGATGTAACAAAAGAGAAAAGTCACTGACTGGATTCTTGATGAATAGAGATGCAAATAACGTCCATAAGAGCCTCACCTACAACATCCAGACATTACACCAAGATGATCGGGCATCATAGCCAAGTTGGTTTTATCCCAGAGATACAAGTGCTGCCCAACATATGTAAATCAATAAATATAATAGACCTCAATAGATGCTTTACATGATCACCTCAATAGATGCTTTAAAATCTTCTTACAGAATCATGCACCACTCCACGATAAAAACCCTATGGACAGCAGGTATAGGAGGGTCTAAAACTGATAAAAGCCATATATGACAAACCCACAGCCAACATAGTCCTAAATAAGGAAACATTTAAAGAATTCTCTCTAAAGTATTGAACAAAACCAGAGTGGTTGCTCTCATCCCTCTTGTTCAAAATGGTTCTCCAAATTTTAGTTGGAGCAATGAGAAAAGAGATTAGAAATAAAATGGATACAAATAAGAAACAAAGTCAAATCTCTCCATTCTTTTCTCTGACTCACTACACTGTCAGTATGGTTGAATCTGAAGATTAGTTGAATATCTCAGCTTTTTAGATGGAGATGATACTGAGAGGAATTATCCAGGATCTCAGTTTCTGCATTCTAACCTGGCTTCATTCTTGCAGCTTTGTGGATTTAACCCAAAGTTATGGAATTGAGTTATTCATATTTGCAGATTATAAAGATTCAGAATGCCCCCAGAGGCACTTTCTATAGAGTGAATAAATTCAGCAAAGTGGCAGGATATAAAATTAATACATAAAAAGCAGTTGTATTCCTGTAAACAAATAATGAACTCACCAAAAGCGAGTTCAGAAAAATATTTCTATTGTTGATCATTTCAAAAGGAATTAAATACAGTATGTCCTAAGAAATGAACCCATCCAAGGAGGTAATATACTTCTATAATGAAATTCACTAAACTCTGAGGAAAGGAATTGAAGATGACTTTAGAAATCAAAGACCTCCCTTGTTCGTAAATTGGCATAATTAATATTGTTAAAATAGCCATGTTACCTAAAGAGGCCTAGTTTCAATGAAATTCCTAGTAAAATACCAGCATTCTTCTGAGTGAATTTGTCTGACATCAGAAAATGAAACGAAACCAGGATAGCCAAAGAAATCCTGAGCAAATAGGCCAATCCCAGAGGCATCACTATTCCAGATTTTAAGCCTATTATAAGCCATATCAAAACCAGCATGGCCCCCACACAAAGACAGGAATACAGACCAGTGTAATAAGGCAGAAAACACAGAACCATAGTCAAGCATCTTCTTGCATCTGATTTTTGATGTAGGAACTACAATTACACATATGAGGGAGACAGTCTCTTTAACAAGTGGTGCTACAAACACTGGGAAAGAATATGCAGAAAAATAAAAGGAGAGTTTTATCTCATACTCTGTAGTAAAATGGAATCAAAATGGACCAAAGCCATAGATAAAGAACTGGAAACATTGAAACTGTTGGTTGACCACATAGGAGAAATGCTTGAAGTTGCAGGCCCTGGTTTGGAATGGGATTTCAACACCACAGAAATTTAGGTCAAGATTCAGCAATTGGGAAGGTATCAAACTGAAAAGTTTTTGGATATTGCATGAAACATTTAACAGAGTTTAGAGATGACTTGTTAAAGAGCAATTATTTGCTATTTACTCTTCTGAAAAAAGGCTAATATCTAGAACATACAAAGTACTTTAAAACTTAACCCCCATAAAATAATACACTCAAAAAGTGGGCTAATGAGATGAATGTACACTTTTCAAAACAAGTTCAAGTGGTCAAAAAGCACATGAAAAAATGTCCAACATCTCACAGAATCATGCACCACTCCATGATAATCATGGTTATCACAGAAATTCAAATTAAAACTACAATGAGATTTCATCCCACCCCAGTCAGAAGTTATCAACGATGATAAAATAAAAACAAAAACAAACAAAAGAATGGATGCCTGTGAGGATGCGGGGGGGAGAAAAGCCTCTCACATTGTTGGTGAGAATATAAACCAGCACAGCTACTAAGGAAACCATGATGGAAATTCTTCAAAAGTTTAAACATAGAAATACTATTGGACTCAGCTATTTCACTCTTGATCATGTAACCAAAGGAATTAAGGACTGCATACTGTAGTGATCCATGAACATCTGTGATTATAACAGTACAATTCACAATAGCCAAGAACCTGCCATGCAGCCCATCAGCAGATGAATGGATAAATAAAATACGGCATATATACACAGCAAAATACTAATCAGTCATAAAACAGATGAAATCATTCCTGTTGCAGTAAAATGGATGGAACAAGAAACCAACATGTTAGTGAAATTTGCTAGACTTTGAAAGTTAAATATTATGTGATGTCTCTTACCATGAGAAACCTAAAAATACACACATACATACATACAGTATAGGAGGCAAGGCAGGAAACAAGAAAGTAGGCTTATGGATGTGAGTGAGTGGACAATTAGGTAGGAAGTGAAAAGGGAAAGAGAGAAAATGAGATAGAAATCGAGATATGTTATATGTACTTCCAATTCACCAAAATCAACTTCAGGCATTCTATAATATTCACAGGCAGTAATACATTATTTTAAAAGATGGACTTTAAGTAAACTTGAACAGATAGAGAAAATAAATTTATAGGCAAACCATACTATGACAAGGCAAACTCTGAGGACTGTGATGAAATTCTCAGTGATGTGGTCAGGTGTATAAGTGATGATGATGAAGAGGACTAATACTGGCTAAATGCTTACTACGTCCTAAGCACTCCTGTCTGCCTTTTAGAAACATTATTTTAATTAGTTTTCCAGATAATCCTTAGGTACTAGCACTATGCTCAACCTCACAATCCAGATAAGGAAACTGAAGCATGGAAACATTACATGTTTCTCCTCAATGCTGACAGAGTGGTGAAATCTGGACTTGAGTCCAGGTAGTCTGCTCCTTTCACCAGACAATATTTCTCCTTTTCAAAAGTAAGAGGAATATGAAAGGATATGGGGCTACTGGTGACATTGAGGAGACCACCTTTACAAGGGAAAGAGAAACCCAGGGATGCGACCATGCATTAGGCAAACCCCTTGTACTATTCACCTGTACTGAACCTGCAGACCTACCACAGAGCCATAATCCCAGAGGACACAAGGACAAGCTCAAGAGAGAAAAAAACCAGATCCTGGAAATCATGCTGGGTCACATCTAAGACCTCATCTTGCTTTAAGAATATGAAAAAGATGGGACCATGTAAAATTATTCTTTAGGAAGTAAAATGATACTATCCTGAGATCCACTTAATCAGATTTACATATTTTTCTGGGTGCAGGGTACAGGATGAAAAATAGGGAGGCAGAAAACAAAGTTTCCCCCCCTTTTTTTTAAAAGAGATGTGTGGATCTTGATGCTTTAAGAAGACCTGGAAAGACTTCTGGTGGAGACAAAATCTGCAAAACATCCAGGATTTGAGTGGTTGAAGACAAGAAGATGATGGACAGTGTCAGTTGCAAAAGTAATGTGAAGAGTCCAAGTAGGCTAATGAGAAAATGATACAAGAAGGATGGTCTCAACAAATCAACTCAAACAGTGTGTGGAAAAGAAACCCTGTGCTTTGGAGAGGAGCGGTGGTGACAGAATTTCCCTATTTCATTCTGTTCAACCAGCTGCTCTAGTTAATGAGCACAGCGTCAACCTCACTGCTTTGCAGGCGCCCTTTGGATGGTTCTGAAAGCCGTGTCCTGGCCTTGGTAGCTCTGCTCCATGCTGCTCTTTAGCACAGGGAGAGGACATCTCAAGAGGCCAAGGACCATTGGTGTCCCTCCTTTGCCCTCCCTGATCATCAGCCAGTTTATTAGGAAGTGATTCCCCCAGGGAGCCCCCATCTTCTGAGGTCTGAGGAAGTAATTGGTGCCACAGGGAGGTTCAGAAAGCAGTCCCTAAACCTGCAAGCATTTACCCTCTTCCCTAGCAAATGAGAATCAGAGTAAAGCCCAGTAACATGCCATTCTCCACTCTAATGAGCACCAGAGGTGGCCTGGAGTCTCCGGAAAAGGAAGCTATCAAACACACTGACTGACACGGTGACATTTACAGAGTCAGATAGAGGATTTGAAGGACCTCTATTGTTAGTCTGTAGTCAGCAATTCAAGGAGAAGACACAATTTTCTACTAAGGCAAAGAGTTATCATGAAGGCAAAAGACAGAAATGAGAAATATGTACATTTTTTCACTAGCTAGCACAGGTCCATGGGGGATAGACATAGAAAGTGATACTAAAATGACAGTATGAATTTACAGGTAGACACTTTAATTGTAAGAGAAGAGAAGGACAGGATTCCAGCTTGAGTATAGGCCCAGGCTGATGAAGAGGATAAGGTTGGTCCACATACCAAAGCAGGGGGCCAGCTCTCAAGGGTTAGCTGAGGTGGGCAGCACAGTAGGTCATGGTCTCGGCCCTGTTTTTGTAGCTTCAGAGGAATCCTCATGGCTGGGGAGAGCAAAAGGGTGGTGGTTCTATTTCCATGACATGACCGTCTTTGTTTGTGGTGATTTCAGTCACATGGGCTCTGCTTTTCCTAGGTGACTACAAGATGGAGATCATGATCAGCCACTTCCTGGCATTGCTCTAGGAAGAGGTCAGGGCCTGGACATGGTAAAAGCCAGTAACTGGATATCCTTGTGAATCTTGAAAATTGCATTTGTTACTCTTATCATGGCGTCCTACATTTTGAAGGGTAATGAGATGTAATGCAAGGGCTAATAAACTATAGTCTGCTGGTTTATAGACAGATGCTCCAGAAATGACCAGCATGCCTAAATGCAGAGCTGAGAAGACACTGGCTCAGAGCTTTAAAAACTGAAGGTCAAGCTTTATTCTGCTTTTAGTTACCTACTGCCAACATTCAAGTTTTGGGAAATTTCACATATGAATCTCATTTTCCAGCTTTTCTTAGCAATTGTGTTGCTGAATACAGTATCTTAAATCCTGTCTCCATGGTCCTCATTTCTTTGTATCACTCTCCAACAATAAGGCAGGATAGTTCTCATTTTTCATGCACACACTGGGACTTTGTTTTCCACTAACAGTTGAGAATTTTCTTTATCCTCTTATCTTTTAATAAAATGTGGGAAAATGAAAGACTGACCAAAAAGCCTTCATTTTTCATACCTCACTTGCTTGCATGACAGCCCCTGTAGGCATAGTCCTTATGCCCTCATATAGGACTACCCCGCATTATTAAATACTAGATGTCTGTCTAGTCTCCTGTATGGATTTTAACTCCTCACAAAACACCCCCCTACCATTCAGCACAATCATTATCTCTATCTTATAATGAAGAAGTCAAGGGACTGGAGCATTATAATTTGGGTCATACAGCTATGTGAGATGGGGCTGAAGCCTAGTATCTAGTCACAAGGTCTCTGACACCCTGTTTATATCATAAAAACCCAATGAAAAGAAAAGAGAAACAACCATTATGAATATTGGACTTATCTCCCACCATTAAAAATAACCAAGCATTATCACTACAATGAAACAGTTAACTATCTCTATATTATTAAAACATTTATGAGAGCAGAGATGGCTGGTGGTGTGTATGTGTAGTCCCAGCTACTCTGGAGACTGAAGCTGGAGAGTCACTTGAGCCCAGGAGATTGACACCAGCCTGCATTGCTATCTCAACTACAAACAAACAAAGAAGAAGAAAATGAACAAATTTATGGAAAATGAGGTGCCTCAGCACAAACAGGGATAAAGCAGATGAAAGACACAAGGAATGATGTATAATTTTTCTGCAGTCTAAAGTAATACTCATTTGTATTCCATTACTTACTCTCAATTTCCCAAATTTTGCATAATAAACTTTTACAGCTATTATCATCAGACAAAATGAAAAGTTACCTTCATGAAAATATTGTTGCTGCTCTCTTTCAGAACATTAATTCCACAGTGTATCTCCTTCTGGAACACATTAGAGACTAACTAGGAATGCAGAAAGGAAGATACCAACCCACAGGTCTCTACAGAAATCGCTCAGATCCCAGGATTCTAGTTTCACTCTTTGGTAGCAAATGAGTTGAAGGAAGACAAAGTACAGTTTAGACTTAGATCAGTAAGACTGAGGACCAAGACCCAGAATTATGGCAAGGACTATGTAGAAAATAAATTGCTAGAAAGAAATCCATGTATCTCTGTGCATGGAATTACCCCCCCCCCCCAATGTCTTTCTCTTGCACAGGTGATTTTGGACACTCAGTCTACTCTTAAATAAAGATCTTTCTTTGGGTATTTGGGAATGAGGATTTATTGTCAGTTCAGCTTCCTTGGAATTGGCTTTCCTACCTATTTTGTTTATAGAAAAAGATCTTGTAGGACCCATGATTGGAAGTTTTTCAAGCAGCTCAGAAATGACCACCTTGTGCTCTCTAATCCTACTCCTTTGGCTCTATACATTCCCCGAATTTTGCCCAAAATATACAATAGGTTCCAAGTCTGTTTACTCAGTGCCCAAACTTACATCTATTGATCAGATTTTTCTCTATGAGAAAAGACTTTCCTTGTATCTTTGCCTCTAGTGAGAATGAAACTTTGGGGAAATAATTAGAACAAAGATTAGAATTTTTATGCTCTAATACTATTACAAATAATAGGCAATGTTTAATCAGAATGGTCCCATAGTAGGACATGACCATATTTGTTTATAAGTTGGAGTAAATTGAGAAATACAATCTCTCAAAAAATTACAAAGAAAAGGAGAAAAAAATAGGTGAATCATGAGGAATCCAGATATATTCAGATTAGTATATCTCTGAGAGTAAATAACCAGCTACTGCATGCCTGTAATCTCAACTACTCTGGAAACTGAGGCAGATTTCCAGATTTCAAGCCAACTTGGACAACACAGTGAGACCACATCACAGAATAAAATAAAGGGCTGGACATATATACCACTCCTCATGTTCAATCCCAGTATTAGATAAAAATAAACTTATGAGGGGAAAAAACAAGGAAGAATATCTTACCTCTCACCTATCAATACCAGAAACATTTGACATAAGACTTCTTCCACGTAGCCTTCCTAAAGCACATGTTTAGACTTTATCTGTTCTCTGAGATTCCAGAGAGCTTTGTTGCCTTGGGTATAGTTTATTATGTGCGCTTATCTATTTCTGCATTAGCTTGTAAGCTCTATGATTCTAAAATATGTATCTTCAAAAGTGACATGTGCTACAAAGGGAGAGATTAAAGAAAGATTGGAGATGTGAATCTGTTCTCGTGAGGACTGCCGGGTTGAAGGAAATAACAAAATTATCTGTGTGGTCCAGATGTCCCAGCAGTCCTGAAACACTCCCTTGGCAGGGTAACAGGGGAGGGAGACCACGTGCAGGAACAGGATGCTTGGAGGATGCTGACTGGCCTGTGGCTGTGCAGAGCCTGCCAGCTGCAGCTTTCTCTGCTAGCAGGATGCTTGTTTACAGCTACTGACTACCACCCAGCCCCATCACTCACCGCTTACCCCTGTATCCCACTCCAGGAACCTGGCCACCTTTCTGCCTGTCTAACACCTCAGTGCTATTTCCTTCTCAGCACACTTGGACTTGCTGTATCCTCCACCTGGAACCTGGGATTCCAGATGTTTGCACTTCAGGTCTAATTACTTACTTCTCTATCTTTCGGAAGAGACAGTGTTTCACTGTGTTTCCCAAGCCAGCCTGGAGTTGCTGGGCACAAGTCATCCTCCTGTTTCAATTTCCCAAGTAGCTGTGCTTACAAGCACTCACCACCCTGCCCAGACTTTACTTCTTATACATCCTTCAGGTCCAACATTACTGCATTCAAGAGGCCAGTTCTCACTGCAAAATTATCACTCCTTCAAGGTACCATGCTGGACGTACATCACCACTATCAGGAATGTATTGTGTACATGTATCTATTTACTCATTTTTTTTTGTTTGTTTGCCCACTGAATTTAAGTTCAAAGATTACTTGCTTGTTTTATTCCAGGTCAGTGTACATATTACGGCCTTGAACACAAAAGGCACTCAATAAGTGTTTATGAAATTACAAGAAGGAAGAGAAGAATTGAAAGGGACAAAGTGATCCAGCACGGACAATGTATACCTTGATTTATTACAATTGAATTACGCATTTTATATCAGACTTTTTTTGCCTCTTAGTGTGATTGTTAACTTGTATTTATGATAGTTAACTGGATGAAGACATAAAATAAGTGAATGAATGTGGTACTGGCAAAAAAGAAATTTTAAAAAAGAGGATGTGGAAGGGCAAAAAGAATTGAGACACATTAGGAACATATGCCAATGCCTCACAATGAATGTATTCATTATGTACTGTAAATCTGTACTAATAAAAATAAAAAAGCTAAAACAAGAAAACCAGACAGGGAGAAAATGTTTACTGAGCTTCTCTTGTGTGCTTGGCAACCTAGCATTTGCAAATGTGTCTTGCTTGATTCTCACTGTAAATCTTAAAGGCAGTAGAACAGTACTCATTTTGCAAGTGAGGAAAAAGACTCAGAGAGGTGGAATAAATTGCCCAGGGTTACACAGACAGTTCTCAAATATTCATGTTCTGAAGGTAGGTAGGCAGCCACAAAGTGGTAGAATTCATACAGACTCCAAGACAAGCTGATTTTACAGTGTTTGTTTCTTTTCATCACATACTTTTCATGTACACCAACTTCCTTTCTGACAAGGTGAGCTGTATATTCTACAGCTCCGAGTCTGACCTTTTGAAAGTATCTTGCTGACAGTTGGAATCAATACTTCTGGCCATCAGGCTGTGATCTCCACCACTTACAGGACACATAACATTGTTTCCTCTGATCCGAGCTGAGATTGTCATCTTCCATTTGAGAGAGAACAGAACTCAGGTTGAAGTCTGTTGCTGTGGGTCCCTTACTGCAGTCAGGAGCCTGTCACCCATCCTCAGAGATGACTTAGACTCTCAACTGGAATTTTTTTAAAATGTAAAATCTGAAGAGGAATTGAATGTCTCTGAAATCTTTGTTTAAGCATCACAGCAGTCAGACGCTGCCCTTCTGTGAGGTTCAGGATGGAACCTTAGGTCGCTCTGCATGACCTATAGGGTAGAAAATGACCCCACTCCTGCCTGGTTCCCCACCCCAGCTCCTGTCTGCGCTCATTCTCACAGTGCGATTCAACCATACATTGTATTTTGTTTCCAGTGAAATCTCTATCATCTTCCTACTTTGATTTTCTTTCAAAATACGCCCAACCACTCCTTCATTTGGTATAATTAATTCCATTTTATCTTTAAGACTTTTCCCATAAAAGATGCTTACTATGTAAAACTTACTTAGATTCATTCATATTCTTTCAGGTCAGTGTACATATTACCTCCTTGAACACAAAAGGCACTCCATAAATGTTTATGAAATTACAAGAAGGAAGAGAAGATCTATTATCTATTATCTTATTCATTTATAATAATTAAACTATTATATATGATAATTACACTGGAATTTAATAAGTATTTGAGTTTTTTTCTACTAGGTTTATCAGCATAGTATCTATCTTAAGACAGAAATAGTAGCAGAAAGTGTTGATATTTATACAGTGCTTCCACATAGCACACACTATATCAGACATTATATACAGTATCTCTTTAAATTCAAGCAATAATAGTATTAGTATACTGAGTACATATTATTTTGAAGGAAATATACTGCCACTTAACATTGAATTATTGCAAAATTATGGAAAAGCTACTACTGTTCCCATTTCACAGATGAAATATTAAGGTCCAGACATGGTGAGTCAGTCATCCTAAACACAAAGCTAGTAAAGAGCAGAGTAAAAATTTGAAACCCAAATGTAATGCTCATTATTTACTAGGCTATGTACCCATGTAAACATCTGTAACTACTTTCTTTCAATGTTTATGAGATTATAAACACATTTCTGTTTACTTGGGTTTATATCTGGGACCATCCATACACCAGTGTCTTACCCTGTCAATCACATTCATGTGCGGATTCTCTAAGCAAGTCCGGAGGACATTTATACCCTCCAAAGTCATGCTGCTCATTCCTGACACATAGCTCACTTGCCTGGCCCAAACTGGAAGAGTGGCATTCTTTTTTCTTGACTACATATGTATCTCTAACATATTGAGCTTCATATGTAAAACCTCCATAGGGAAAACTACCCAACATCCCTAGCTTGCATCATACTCTCTATACAGTGACCATTTCACATCACTGGGATGCAATCAAGCAATAATAAATAAGAAGAAATTAATTGCATTGAGCTCAGCTCTAGAGTCTGACTATCTCTGTCTTATCACCAGGCCCAGTTCTCACTGGCCATGTGAATTGGGGCCCAATTCTTGGGATAAGTCATAATCTCCTTTTCTGTTAAATAAAAATCCTGATAGTACCTAACCTCCTAGGTTACCTGTGAGAATTAAAGGAGAGAATGCATTTCATCATGAGCATAGGTTCTACTTGGTGTTAAGGGTTCAAAACACATCACTTCATATTATTATCTAATTAGGTGAGTAGTTGTCAATGCTGAAAGTGCCTAAGTCCTTACATTTATAAACAGGGAAACAGGCCAAAAAAGGGAATGACACTGATCCAATCATAGGAGTCAACTGAGAATCACATCACAGACCCAAGCAATGTTTTTGTACCTTTTTACATCTAACAGGTAGGTGAAACTTCATGATATAAACACTTAATGTTCTTTCACGTTTTTCATTGTTCCTAGGCAAGACTTATTAAAATGTTGCCATGTCACAGATTGCAGAATTTTTCAAAGTCATATTGAGGCAAGTCTTCAAATTCAGCAGAATTTTTCTCTGCCATGGAGTTGGTTCCTTTGAGAATGAGAACAGGCTAGACAGTACCAGCAGCGCAGTCATCAAAGAGGAAGAAGAAAAGGGAGGGAAATGAGGAAAGAGAAGTTTATTATGAACTATTTTAGAAATAGAATCACCAGGCTTGCAAATTCCAAGCATCTGGGAACAGAATCAGACTTGTTACAGGAAATGGCTATTTACTGAGAGAAAAGGGACTTTGTTTCCCTAACCCAGAGCCTGCTAAACCTTAGTTTCCAACATTCACAGGAAAATGAAAATGAAGAAAAGAGCGAAATCACTTCTGCTTGCCAGATTTCTCTTCTCTCACCCAAGATAAACTTTCTGCAGACTTAGAAACTATAATGAGGAACTTTCTCTTTAAAGACCAAAGACACAGGTTCCAATGAATCTGCCAGTGTCACATGATCCAAGACTTTTGTATTTCTAGGGCTACCATCAGTAAAGTTACAAAGGAGGTCTGTATCTGTGCATTTTTTGCTGGTTTTCCACCTCAGGTATTTATCACCCCTGTCAAGATTCTCATGGCTGCATGGTTGACCAAATCCTCCACCAAAGGTTGATATTCAGCTTGAGTAGGAGCCTAAATTAAAACTCCCCCTTCCCTCACTACAAAGTCATGGGCACCATGAGAACTTACTATGAGAACTGTCACTCCAACATAAGCTTCATGATAGCAGAGCCTCACCTTACACATGTGCAGGTCTTCAAGAACAGCAAAAAGAGTGCAAAGAGCACAGAGAGAAGATTAACATTTTCCAGACATGTGGGGAGACAGACAAGGGAAGACTCACTAAAGAAGACAAAGGAACAATTACACAAAATAACTCACAGTCCATACAGGGAGTCTTTTCATTTTAATAGGATTTTATTTTTCCTAACACAGCATTTCTAGAGAATACGGGTAGGAAAAGAATCTTCGTACTCTACAGCAACACTTTGTGCATAGTTATATATTCCACATTTTGGGGAGGGGAGATAAATGTGGGAGGGGAAATCTATCAGTATCTGTTTCCTGAAATACAAAGAATGAGACTTGATATTAGGACTTGGTCTGTATCAATGATACATGATAATGATGTATCATTATCAATGATACATCAGCACAGGGGACAATGGAACTACAACAGTGAGAAATCCAAATGCTAGGAATACAGGAACATAGGAAATAAACTTAGTCAGAAAACAGACATGAGCTAAAAATACCCAGCACAGAACAGGCTTTGTCCAGAATAAACTAGGAGAAATTAGAATAGAAAAATGTCTTAGGGCAAAAGGAGTTAAAAAGTAATCTTAAAAGGACTTCAGTGGGAAGCTGAAGACTGCCATAAAGGATCTTTGCATGATCTATAGGAAGAACTGAATTCCCCTTGTAGGCCTACAAATAATTTCCTGCAGGGCCTGGAGCCATTCACTGCATCACTGTAAACCACCTGCCTTCTCCACAAAGGGAGGAAGGCAGCTGTGAAATGCTCTGATTCTTCATTTTAAGTGGAAAAAGGCCACATTTCCATTAAAGCAGCATCATCTCCAGAGGAGATAGAACCCACTGTCAACAGTGACTCCCTTTCCCCTGACCCCACAGAGTGAAGGAGGAGGGGTGGTGGTGCCTCCTCCTTGTAGCTTAGACCCAGCTTTTGTTCATGGATTCTTGGCTTTCTGGGATTTTGCAATTCCTAAGCTTTAAGGAGACCTGTGATTCACACTTTCTCTGCAGCCCGCTGACAGGTCACATGGTGCCCGTGACTTTGTAGTGACAAGAGCAGTTGTTCAAAGTCAGACCTATTTCAATTTTCCTGTTCTTTTTCAATTTAAGTTTCTTTCCAAAGGGACTATAAACTATTCCAGCTGAAGCTTTTTGCTTTTATCATGGCTTCGGCAGATGAGCGTTAAGCAAACATCAACCAGGGTAACAGTGGCATTTGGGTGTCACACTGTCTCTCCTCCTGCAAACAAGTGATGACATTCTGACCTGATGGCAATGTAAGACACTCCAGGCTGGCCTCTCTATCCCTTCACTTTCGTGATATAAGAATGCTGCTTTCTAGAGCAGTGCTGCCAGAAAGAAACACGATGGCAGTCACATATGCAAGGCAAGTATGGAATTTTAAGTTTTCTAACAGCCATATTAACAAAGGTAGACATAACAGTAGACATAAACAGTAAAATACACAGGAACTCACCATATGACCATTTCAAAATGTAATGAACATGAACAATATTAGTGAGACGTTCTGCACTACTTTTTCAAAGTCTACACTATACATACGTGTTATATACTTGCACTGTAGCTCGTTTCAGATTAGTCCCTATGGAAATGTCAGCAGATGTGTGTAACTAGTGGACACCATACTGAACCAAGACTTGAGACTTTGGCTGCCTCTGTTAATTTAACATGATTTTTATTAGGCTTCAGAGAGTCTTTTTCTAGAAGGAATGAAAAATGAGTACCGTTATACATCGATAAATGTTTGCTGCTTTCAAGTTGAAAAATAATTCATAAAGATTTTATGACTTGCTAAGTGTTTTGGAGGGTGGGGTACAAAGTGAAATATGACAGTGTAAGCTTACAGAGAAATGAAGCCAAGAGTGTGACAGAAATGAAAGTAAGTTAAGTAGTTTTTTAATCTAACAGGGAAGACAGTATAGGTGTTTCCAGAGATCTTTACATGTTAATAAAAATCAGTATATGCCTTTATGTCAAAATGAGAGAAAAGTATCAAAATATTTTACAGAAATGAAAGGGACAGCATTCTATTTCCCAGGTGTATATTGTCAAGATTGCTAATGTGCACGGCTGGAGAGAAAGGCAGTAAAGCTTACATTATAACACACTGCTAGAAATAAAAATGACACAATGTTTATGAAGAATAATTCTCAGATATGCTTAAAAATGGTGTCTTTAAACTCAGCCATTTTTAATTGCATATATGGATGAGATTACTGGAGAAAGACACAAAAAGGGACATAATAGGATGCTTACTTCACTGACACAAAGCTACTGAAATTTTGGAAATAATTAAAATATCCACCAGGAAGCTAAGTCTTCACTATGTTGCAGATATATTTCCATATGCATGCACACTACACAGATAGATGTGTCTAAAAGATCACTATGAAGCCACTTAAATGGAAAGGAAGTTTATGTGTATTGACATACATATTGTGTATTTATTAAATGAAAAAAAAGTCTATGGCACAGTATAATCATGATATTGATTTAATGTGATACATAGCAGAGTAATAAGGATATTGTAGCTTTTGGAAATAAAACTGTTTTAATAAGCCTAAAATATTTTAATGATGACAAGTAATGCTTTTCCTAACATTGTGAAAAAAGACCAACAATTTTCAGAATAATAATGTTGAAAAGTAAAGAGAAGGACTGTCATAGCCTACAGTGGTCAGAAACATTTTCTTCAAAATGAAAATATAGCGAAATTATTCTCTACTCAAAAGTGCCACATTTTTCTATGACTCATCTATCTCTGCAGTGATTTATTTCCATGCCCTTGATCTTCTTCAACTTCAAGTTTAGGAGAAAAATCCTACACAAAAATAGGGCTATAAAATCATTGTTGTTTGACAGGTTTGCAGATTACAATGGATGCTCATTGAGATGTGTATGCAAATTGACCTGCCAGTAGTGAACCATAGGAAACTCAGGGTAGAACTGAAACGCTGAACTGAGGACTGAAGTAATAGCAAAGCCATTAAAACATCAAGTCATCTCAGAGAAATGTCAGTGTCAAACACAAAGCAAAATATAGGTACAGATGTGCCATAGGGAAAAAACAGACATAGGTTGTCTATTGGCTCTGTGAGAAAGACATGTTTTACTTGGTGGCAAGATCTGAATGATTATGTGCCTGCAAATTCTCTCTAAAAAGTTCCTATGTTGAAACTTTATTCCAAGTGCTATAACTTGTTACTATAAAAAATACCTGAGATAACCAACTTATGAAGAGGAAAGGCTTATTTTGGTTCATGGTGCTGGAAGGTTCATAATGCTGGATCAGGAAATGCATTGCTTTGGGCCTCTGAAGAGGCTGACACATCATAATGAATGAAAGGTATAGCAAACTGGTCCCCTCACGAGCCAGGAAGCATATAATAAAAGATAGAAAGAGGCAGGTCCTACCATGCCCAGTGTGGAGAGCACACTCACAAAATACAAAATGTCTCTGAACTGAATGCAGAGGCCTCTTTGCATAGGTCAGGGTCCTTGATGTCTTTCAAAATTCAAATTCTTGGCTGCAGACACACATACAGAATTGAAAAGTTTCCAAATTAAAAGCATCATGCTACAGTGATATATGCACACCCATGTTTATAGCAGCACTGATTGTAGTAGCTAAGTCTTGGGCTATCCAAATGCCCAGCAAGCAATTAATGGATAAAGATGATGTGGGTTTTTTTATACAATGGAGTGCTAATCAGTCATAAAGAAGGATAAGCTTAAGACATTTCTAGATAAATGGATGTACCTTGGACATATGTGTAAATACCACATTGAGGATGGCAGAACCATCCTCACCCCCATCCCCTGTAGTGTTTATCTCTTTTCCTATACCTGAGTCTGTGTTGACCAAGCAGGGTGCACTGACACTCCTCAGGACCCACCCTCACCAACCACTTCTGCCTCTCAGCCTATAGCCAAGCTTGAATCTCAGCAGGCTTCTAAGGGGGCAGTGGTACATGGTGTGACCCATGAGGAAGTCCATATTCTCCCAAAGAGCTTCTTGGAGCTTCTGCTTGCAAGCAGAGGCCTGATGAGCAAGTGTGTGAATGGGTTTTATGATTGTGGGTCAATGGTGACAAAAACAAATACCCGAATCAGGCTGAGTTTGTTGATATGGGTCCATTAAGCAGAGATTCTGAATTTAATGTGATAATTTATGGAATGAAAGTAGCATGATCAATAGTTTATTTGGCTGGTTGGCAGGAGCATGGGCCAAAATATAGTCCACTGTGAATGAGTTAGAGATGCCTGGTATTCTGTGGTTTATTGCTAATGAGGGGATTCAGAGGTTTAGGAAAAGGAGAATACTGAAGTAGATTTATCATATTAAACATAACCAGCCACACTGGGATGATCCAGAAAATGTCCCCTTCCTAGCACCTTGAGAAACAGTTCATGAGGGGAGCAGTGGCATCCTTGAAGAGCCCTGTCATTGCTCTTCCCTGATTGCCAAACTTTACAGGGGAGACCATAGTTACTGAACTGGGAAACTTGAGAGCAACAGCTTTAGTTGGATCTTGGAGTGGCAAGGGTCAAATGGCAACACTTCATCACCTAAGCCAAGGTGCACATACAGTAATGGAAGCGGGGCAGAAAACAGTGACTGGGCTGTTCCGACATGTGTAGACTTAGAGCATTGGCTGATCAGCTATGGAGTTCCCAAAGTGAAATAGAAAGGAAATCTACAAAATTTTTACTTAATTTATACAATTGAAAATTTTAAGAGCAAATGAACAGAAACTGACTTCAAATCATAGTGACAGAGAATCACAGCCCCTTAACCAGTTCCCAGACTTGTACTAGTTTATAGACCAGAATCCCCTGATAGAAGGGGTGGCCAGGTCCTGTTGAATAAGGACCCTGATATAGCACCAAAAATTTACATGGTCAATCTGTCTCCCATCCTTCCCCAAAGGAACCCCAGGCCTTTTACCAGAGCAACTGTACCTTGGGGGGAAGGAAAATGATCAAACATTTCAGGGACTACTAAACACTGGTTCTGAACCAATGCTGATTCCAGGGGCTCCAAAATGTCATTGTCATCCTCCAGAAGGAGTAGTAGCCTATAGAGGTCAGGCGATCAATGAAGTTTTAGCAAAAGTCTCACTTATAGTGGTCCAGTAGGTCCTTGAGTCCATTCTGTTGTTATTTCCCCTGTTCCAGAATGCATAATTGGGATAGAAATACTTGGTACTTGGCAGAACCCTCACTTTTGTCCCTTAACCTGTAGTGTGGTTGGAAAGGCCAAATGGAAGCCATAGAGTTGTCTTTGTCTGGAAAAATGGTAAACCAAAAACAGTGTCACATCTGGTCACAGATTGCAGAGATTAGTGCCATTATCAAGCTTCTAAAGGACGCCAGGGGAGTGGTTCTCCTCACATCTCCTTTAATCCTTCCATTTTGCCTGTGAAGAAGACAGGTGGGTCTTGGAGAATGGTGATAGATTATTGGAAACTAAATCAAGTGGTGACTCCAACTGGAGCTGCCATGCTAGATGTGGTTTCCTTGCTTGAGCAGATTAACACATCTCCTGGTGCTTGGTATGCAGCTATTGATTTGGCAAATGGCCTTCTTCATACCTTTCAGTAAGGTCCATTGGAAACAATTTGTTTCAGCTGGAAAAGCCAGGCATATGCCTTCACTGTCCTTCCTAGTCTTATATTAACTCTTCATCCCTGTGTCACAATGCAGTTCACAAGGACCTTTATCACCTTTCTCTCCCAATAAAACATCACACTGTTCCACTACACTGATGATATTAGGCTGATTGCACCAAGTGAGCAGGAGGTAACAACCACTCTGGGTTTGTTAAGAAAGCTTTCAGAGCAAGAGGCTGAGAAATAAATCAAACAAAAATTTAGGGTCCCTAGAAGGACCTAGAGGTCAGCGAAATTTGTGGAGTCCAGTGGTGTGGGGCACGTAGAGATAGCCTTTCCAAAGTAAAAGATAAGTTGTTGTATCTGGTTCCCTTACAACCACAGAAGAAACACAATGCTTAGTGGGCCTATTTGGATTTTTGAGGCAATAAATTCCTCACTTAGGTGTTTTACTCCAACCTGTTTATTGAGTGGCTTAGAGAGTTACTAAAGAAGTGGGACTCAGAACCAAAAAAGGCTCTGCAACAGATCCAGGGTTCTATGCGGGCCATTGGACCCAGTAGATCCAATGGTACTTGAAATATCTGGCTTGTACAGATGCTTTTGGAGTCTCTGGCAGGCTCCCATGGGTGAAGTGCAGCAGGGATCTTTAGGATTTTAGAGCAAGTCTCTGTCATCATCTGCAGATAATTACTCTCCCTTTGAAAAACATCTCCTGGCTCAAATCTTAGCCTTTGCAGAAACTGAAAGCTTGTCCGTGGGACACTAGGTTACCATGCACCAGGCACCAGGTTACCTGAGTTTCCTGTCATAAGCTGGGCATTACTTGACCCACCAAGTCATAAGGTTGGGTATGCACAGCAACAGTCTATCATTAAATGGAAATGTTACATATGTAAATGAACCAGAGCAGGTCCAGAGGTTACAATTACATGAAGAATCTGCCCAGATGCCCATGGCTCTTACTCCTGCTATATTGTCTTCCCTCTTCCCTGCAAGTACCTATCGCCTTACAGGGTGTACCATATAATCAGTCAGAGGAAGAGAAGGCTAACTCTTGTTTTACACATAGTTCTGCACATTATGCAAGCACCACCTGCAAATGGACAGTTGCAGTATTACAACCACTTTGCAGGACATCCCAGAAGGACTGCACTGAATCCTCACAATGGGCATAACGGCAGACAGTGCACCTGCTAACACATTTTGCCTGGAAGGAAAAATGGCCAGATGAGTGACTGTATACTGACACATGGCCTATAGAGAATGGTTTGGCTGGATAATCAGGAGCTTAGAAAGAATATGAGTGGAAACTGGGGCCAAACATACTTGGAGAAGGAGTATGTGGATAGACCTCTACATATGGGGCAAGGGATGTAAAGATATTTTTATCCTATGTAAATGCTCACCAAAAAGTATCTTTAGAAATAAAGGACTTTAACAATCAAACATACAGGTTGATCCATTCTGTAGATAGTAGTCAACCTCTTTCTTCATCTGCCCTTGTCATTGACCATTAGGCTTATAAACAGTGCCATGGTGGCAGGGAGACAAGTTATACAGGGTCTCAGAAGTCATACATGCAGTCCCACTCCCTAAGGCTTATCCATCTACAGCCACTCTTGAACACACAGCACACCAGCATCAGAGACCAACACCAAGTCCATGAAATGTCATTGTTTCCCAGAGTGATCAGCCTGCAACATGGTGACAGGTTGATTGTATCAAACCACTTCCCCCATGGAAGGGCAGCCCCATGTCCTTCTGGGCATGGACACTTATTCTGGAAATGTCTTTGCCTCCCCTGTGCATAATGAGTCTCTCAAAGCTACCATCTGGGGACTTACAGAATCCCTTATCCACCACACGAAATTCCACACAGCACTCCCTCTGACTAAGGAACATATTTTATGACCAAAGAAATGAAGCGAGGGGCTCATGCAACTGGACTGATAGAAAGGTGGGATGGTCTTTGGAAGACAGAGTTACAGTAACTTATAAGACTGAGGCAAGGTTGGCTAAAAGTTTATATATGCTTTGAATCAGTGTCCACTAAATGACACTGTGTATCCCATAGCCAGGATTCATGGGTCCAGGAACCAAGGGGTGGAAGTGGGAATAGTACCACTCACCCTTACCCCCAGTGATCCATGAGCAAAATTTTGATTCCTGTTCCCATGATCTCATGGTTTAGCTTAGAATTCCTAGTTCCAGGGTGGGGAAGGCTTGTACCAGGAAGCACAACGTGATATAATTGACCTGGAAGCCAAGATTTTCTTCTGGTCATTTTGGTCTCCTCTTGCCTCTGAGCAAAAAAAGCTTAAAAGGGAATTACAGTGTTACCAGTGACGATAGACCCAAACTATCAAGGGGCAATTGGACTGTTTTACCCGTACTGGGACACATTGAGACCTATCTTCTGTACAGTTTATGATTTCCTCCCCTTCAATACTACTTGCACTGATTTGGGGGGAGTTCGGAGTTTTTGGAGGCATTTTGTTGCCTTGCCATTTCATGTTTACTTGTTTGCTTTTTGTAATGAGATTAGCACATTCTTGAGTGAGCCACAGCGTTGTTTATGACACCCTAGGCAATTCAGATACTGGCATTAAAAAAAAAAATTGCCAGCCACTACCATGTTACCTTGTCTATAGTAGTAAAGTCAGTGACAACAGTGACCCCAAATGTCAAGTGAATATTGACAAACCCTGGGAACCACTAAGGTCTGATTTTAGCGAGGATAGGTAGGCCCCTCTTATACTGACCTACAGTAATTTAGAGCACTGATTTCTGCTGCCGATGGCAGCAGGGCCAGAGCCCAAGCACATTGCTTGACTGTGTGTCTTCTTCGGGATTGTCACCTCTGATGCGTACACTGAACGTGGCCTCCCACAGCAGAATACAGGCCCATAAATTTCCAGGTCTGGGTCAAGGGATCCCAGGGGTCCTCAGGAACCCTATTCAATCCCGAAGCAAAACTCTCCTCTTGGGCGCTGGGCTCTTCTTTGGTCAGGTCAGGTGTTAGTTGTCAACTCTGTGGCCCTGTACAATAGAGAACCCAGGGACCGGTAGCAGGGCACATGCTTCCTGAGCCCCCTTCACCTGGCACAGGGCTCTGGCAGGGAGCAGCATCAAGTTTTCTTTTCTTGTCCGGACTAGTTTCAGCCACACATCATCCATGAAGGAAAAAGCAGTCACATCTCGAAAGCAAGACCTTGGTGATAGACAGGTTGACTGGGTGGTTGCCAGTAAGTCACTCAAGTAGCATTCAGTGAATGGCTTCTTCAAATGCAGGAAGGATTGCTTTGATAATTGTCATGACAATGTTTAAAATAAATTAGCTGCTATGATTACCAAAGAGCTCTGATTATGCACAGTTCCAATGAACCTAAAGTAGAGAGCTTAGTTCCTGGTCAATTTGTAACCTTTTATTTTCTAACCCGTTTCTTACTGAAGAGTCTCTCTCTTGATTTGTGTTTTCAACAGAGATGAGCTCTTCTGCCTGAGAAACAGACACATCAATCCTATCCTGTACACTGGAGCTGTCAGTAAAGCCCTTAGCAGCTCTGATTTGTATCACAATGATCACATCACCCTTTGGCTTTCGCTAAAATTCTACTCAGCTCCTTTACCCCCTAACATGAGCTTAACTGTAATGAGTAGAACTTCTGTTTGTCTGACTCCTGGGAAAAAAAACCTAAGTCAAGATATAACAACAAAGAGAAATCAAGCCATTTAAATTACACTTACTAAGGTTAGCCTAGGGTTATTCTGTCCTACCTTTATTCAGGTCATATCTTTTCCATTTTACTGCCAGAAGTACAGCTGTATTCACTTCATATCCTAGGCATTATTAAGTCATGCATACCAAAGTCAACCAGGAATTTTCTAAATTATCAGTTTTACGTAGATGCTGTCTGCCATCAGAAAACTGTAGTGTGGCGCAAAATCAGCCAGCCTCTGGTTTTATCAGTGAAGTTTTCTGATATACAGTCATTCACACTTGTTTTCATACTGCCAATAGCTGCTTTACCATGAGAAAGGACTTCACTAGCTCCAACGGAGACTATGTGGTCACAGAGCCTGTAATACTTACTACCTGGTCTCTGACCAATATATATATATATATATATATATATATGCTTGTGTTATTATTCAGATGAATAAACTGCAAATACTTCCAAAGGCAAATGACTCCTATTATAAAAAATCAAGAACTAGCTGGTAAAAGTAAATGGATAAATAGATCAAAGAAAGATAATAAAAGAACTCCTTTTAGGTTCACTTGGAATGTTCGGGTCTGGAGTAGTTGAACACTGTCTTCCCAAGGTCACAGCAATGGACAATGAGTCCAGGAACTTGGATTTTCTTGACAAGGTCTCCCAGCCTCCAGGTTAAGCTCGGCTAGTTGCTACTTTTGTGATAAAATGCGAAATCTCTGCAAACCTACTTTGTCTATCTTTGGTTTCCTATAAACCCCACCTGACTGTCTGAGAAATTGGTGAGTCACTCAAAGTCAACAGGAGCTTGGAGATGTGGCCCCACCTCATTCCCTGGGGCAGTTTCCAGGAATCATCACCTGCGGGAGGCCCTGCTTCTCTCAGGAGCTCCGAGCTGACAGCGTAGATTCGCTGAGACAAGGCTGACAGCTCTCTGCCCTTTAGTTAATTGAGCATCAGATTTCTAGAGCTTCCAGAAGCAGCAAGAAAAGGAAATGGCAGACATGTATCACACTAACATTGACCGATTTCACCGTCACATAAGTCATGTGAGCGATTACTGAATATTGTAGTGGTGAAGAGGAATAAAAAAAACATCGATGCAACATTCCACAAAAGCCACTTAAAAACTTACATTCATCCCAGAGAGGCCCAAGAATAACTTCAGGATTTGGTAGGTGACAGGAATCCAAACTGTCTAGTTTAGGAAGTCTTGCTATGCTAGTGTATTAATTTATATTAGTGCTGTGGTGCCTTGGTTTATGAACTTCATTTATTTTATGATTTTGGAGAAAGTGGATGCCTTTGTGTTTGTGTGGGGAAGATTATGTCTAATGTTTTTGTTTGTGAACTGAATTGTTTTGCAGCTTATGCCAAGCAGTGATTTTATATAAATAATTACAATGACAGATTTGAAAAGATTCCCAAAGAATGCTACCACCAGAAGACAACTAAAGGTAACACTAAAGTACCACTGCTGTCAGAATAGGTGTTATCAAATTTGTATTGCATGAGGGTGGTATGGAAACCTTAAGATAATTGTTTACAGAGTTAATATAGTCTTGTTAATAACATTTTCTAAAGCTCTTCTCAATGTTGCTTATCAATGTATACAGTTGAAATAATTTCTCTAATGTGGGGCTTTACTTTCCATGATTGGATCTCTGTTTAACAAGTGTGGCTTTTCCATATTGGAATTTTGTTTAAAATGTGTTAAAATATTACAATGTAGTGTTGTAATATCATTATAATGGAACTCACAAAAATATGATCACTACACTACAAATGTTTAGAACTCTGTGTGAGAAAAAGAGCTGAAAGAAATAAAAACCATCCCACCTTGAGCTCATCTTGTAGCAGCTGCATCAGCAAGGAATTCTGAGTGGCTGGAAGCAGGAGAAGTTGACCAAGTTGACTGGGTGACAGGTGAGGTAAACCGATGCTGTAGGCATGACTTCCTTCAAACTACTCCTCTTCCTTTGGAATATTCTGAGATGATCATTTGGGAATACAATTCTCCAGACTCACATCCAAGCCCAGAGTGGGGTTTAGGGGCAGAATCCCTAACAATTCAGTCTGAATATCTGCATTTAAATGAAGGCCCCAGGAAAAGCTTCAGATTTGAGAACCCACAGCCCCATTATCCTCTGACTGCTAGATCAGAAGCCATGGGTCATCTTGGGATTTTCTGATTGGATAAGTGCATGTAAACATGATGGCTTTCAGAGTCAGCTGTGGAGGAAGGTGAAAATGCAAAATGCAGACTCCCGAGCCCTGGTTTTGACAGTCTAATCCTGTAGCTCAAGGGAAGAGATTTTAAGACAAGCAGTTTCCCAAACACCCCTTGAGAAATACTGCCACAAACATAATTGCTCAGCAAGCCCTACTGCTCCTGCTCCCTAACATCTTTAATTTTCTCTCAGCTGCTTCCCCACCCCACAATCAGAGCATTAGGCTTCCCACATCTCCCACCAGAATTTCAGGAAGAGGCTGCTAATTAGTCTCCTTGTCTTAGGTGTCTAACCCAGTTTTTTAAGACCAGTTAATAAAAGGAAGTTTCTTTAATCTATACAATTAAGTTTTGCTCTCTCTTGCTTATGTCCCAGCTCTGATTTCCCATGTCTTTAGGACCTAGTGTGTATTTCCCTGGCTGGTACCCAGGCCCCTTCTTGACCTGGTCCTACTTTCACTATAATTCTACTCCTTTTGGTAACAGCATCCCGCCACCCTCTGCTCTTCTGCTTGAGTACACATTCCCAAGAATCTAACTCATAGTTCTGTCTTCCTTCCTCTCCTGACACCACAATGAGTAATTATGATGTTTAACTAATTAATGAGGCCAGTCTCCCTACTGTGAGGCAGGGACACACTCATTTACACCAAGTATCCAACACATTTAGGCCTTAAACACTCTTCAAATTATTGTTGTATAAATGAATAAAATACAAGTTAGGGTCTGGGGATGTAAGATCGGGGTAAAGCCCGTGGATAGAAGGTGTAAGGCCCTGGGTTCCACCCCAGTCACTGGAATCGATCAATCAACCAATCATAAAATGAAGTCATATGTATGGCAATGTTGCTTCCACATCCAAAAATTATGTTCATTTTCTTGCTTTGAATGCCTTCTTTGTCCTTGCCTATCTCCATCAAATTATTCAAGCTCAGGTTCAAATGTTCCAGACATCATGTCCCTTCCTTGCTTACTTGATAAATAAACAAATAATAAAACCTTCCAGCCATGTAATGTCCCTTGATATGACAGCAACGAAGTGTACCGGTGTCTCCTTTACTCTCTTCACGCACGTCTCCCCTTGCGCCTGCCACATTACACCCCGATTGTTGGATGCCGCCTGTATCTCTGTTACAGCACGATGCTCAGCAGACCAAAGACTGTGTTTCATTCAATTTCAAGCCCCAGGTCGAATTAGACCATCAGATACAAGAGTTGTCTGAGAAACAGTGAGAATGAATAGTGATATAAACGTCAAGTCAGGGGACTAACAGATGAATGAAACCGTGAGACTGACATTTTTGTTGAAACCACTGCTCAGGAAAGGAGGAAGAGGCCTGCACTGGCAGTTAGTGAGCTGTTCAGCCCACACAATAGAGACCGGTGGTAAAGTGGGGTTGATGCCAAGGAATCTGCCTCTGGAACTGCAAACGTTTATGCAAATAACTTTGGACAGTAACTGGAGGTGAAAATGGCAGGCATCCGATTGAACTGGCCAGTGTGGCCTGGGTTTCTGTTTCTCCAGGGAGGTAATGGGCACTGTCCAGAAGCCTAGCTGAAGGCACAGGCAGCGGTGGTCAGAAATTGTCACTTGAGTCAGAGTTTTCTCTAAACACACACTGCAACATGCCATGAACACCCTCACAGACTTTCAGTCACCTGGTGATGCCTTCTATGAAACATGTTCAAGAATTTAATCTGTCAGACAAAACAATTGAATATCAAGGTTCAAATCTGCTTGTGTGGATTTTTATCTACATTCCTTTCTTATATATACCAGTCGTTCCTGTAAAGACTATTGGCTCTTCTAGAATGATCACCCTGGTGTTTTAGGGCATTCCTCTTGCTAAGTCAGTAATGATCCCACCCACCTGCAGATGGGGAACATGTCCCCTTCCAAATCCTATTCATTCTATTAATTTTGCCAGTGCTACATCCACCATGACAGCTTCCCCTGAGTCTGACAGTTGACAATTGTCATCATATTTCTTTTTCCTCCCCATTATTTCATCTCTATTGTTTTCCACCAAATCATGTAAGTATGTACATTTCCTTTGACAATGTCATTAGAGATTACTGCTCTGTCCAGAATGATCTCTTATTTTATTTTGGTTCATTATGATACCTCCTCTAAGACACTTTCAGTAATTAACAGCATTCTGGTTCACTGGAATATATTTATTTTTAGTACTTTCAAGGTTTTTGCTGTGTTTTTCTGAGTCTTACCTTCTTTACTTAGAGTATGAAATAATACTAATATGCTTCAAGAATGTGAGGGTTTCATGACCAAATACACACACATTACCAGAGTCTAGTCACCTTCCCTTTATGTCCCAGTCAGTGTAATCACCAACTGGATATCACGGAGGACAGAGGGAATCCTCAGAAGTGCTTTCGGCAGTGGACAATGGACCTGAACGATGAATGGCGAAGCTTGGGAGAAATTCACCTCTCTAGGCCTTAACATCTTTACAGTAACTGAAGCCAGGTCTCCCAGTTTCCATTCTCCTATCCTTATTTTACCCTATCTTGCCTGCTTCACGTTCTACCATCCTTCTTCTGATGCTGTCTCTTGATCTCAGTGCCTCTGTGAACCCTATGCATATCAGTCATTCCTAAATATATTTTTAAAAAAGCAAATAAATATTAATACCACTCCGGGCATTATGCATTGCTTCATAATTCATGGCCAGCTGGTCATCCCCATGTTGCTGTCTGGATGCTCTGTCCCCTAGACAGTCACACATTATTTTATAACACAAAGTTAAAACAAGCCCAGGAGCTAAACAGAGGTCTCACTTTCTTACTCCTCAAGCTGGAAGTCAAAGGCAATTGTACTGGCTGCCTAGTAAGCAACACAGGATTCTCATTGTATTTTCTGAGACCATGGTTGTTTCTCCCTTAGGAGAGAGAGGGATTTTAAATGACAGTAAGGTGATCCCCTTCTTTCCTTCCTTCTGTAACTGACAATCACATGATGTGGACTATTACAGTTTAGAAGGCAAGCCACTTTGGAGGATGGACAGAGCCATGGACTGATTCTGGAGAATATAGATTTAAATAAACATTTCAAAAAAATCACCCATTTCTCCAGACATCAAGAGATAATTTACTAAGTCCAGAAAAATACGGACACAAGTGTTGAGGCAGAGATGCTACATTTCACACCACTTCCTAAGGAGGCTGGGAGAACTTAGCTAAGATATTTAGGATAAGGGCAGAGCTGATAGCTAAGGCTCAGCCTACAGGAAACCTTGCTTGACAGTTCTGGATGGCCCCAAAAGGATTTCAAGGGATTCTCACTTCCTTCCTACTTTGGGTAGTGGTTGCAAGGAAAACAATTACATACAGGACACAGAATTTATAATATTATTTTATGATGGCCACTCAGAGTTAAATACAAGAAACTGCAGGAGATCTGTCCACAACACGAAAGACCTAGAAAATCCAGCTGAGGGCCTGGATCCCACAGGAATGTCCTGCATGGGTCCATCTGAAGACCTAGAGCCCATGACCGTGCCTTCCACAAGTCTAGCTGGAGGTCTAGAACCCACAACAATGATGCATGCAAGTCTGTTTTGTGGAACTACATGGGAAGGCCCAAAGGTCAGGGGTGAAGGATCTGTACTAGCAAACTGAGGATTCTGTACTGGAGCCAAGAAATGACTCTCTAACTAAAAAGAAGAGATCTCCTGAAAAGTACCACAACCATCCTCAGTGACAATGAGGTTCCGGACTCCTCTGACAATGAGAATATCTTAGTACATGTCAGGAAGCCAGCAGGACAAGCTTCTCCTGGAGATTAAACAGCACACATCTTCTCCTCCGGAGCCAGGAAGCAATGCTCAGCATAAGGACCAGAGCTCCCCCAGAGTGAACCACAGCCACTCTCAGCAACAAGGTCTGAGCTCCTCCAATAATAAGAGCCGAGTGCATATCAAGGAAGTCACAGCTTCCTGTTGGAGAATGCACAATGCCTCACTCTTCCTCTCCACATCGCCTATGCTGATTTCATACAGGTGGTGTTAAGTTGAACTACCAGTTTTTAATCTATAACATCTCCCATATTCCTCTTCCTAGATTTCAGTTCTGCTGAGTGAGGCCTGAGCACATCAATCATGTCACACCTGTCCATATGAATGTAGAGACTAAAGTAAGAGCAAGTTCCATTTCTAAGCATTCCATGGGGGATCTTTACTGATAACAAAACTTGAAATAGTTGGCTAGGTAACCTTTAAAGATACCTTCACTTGTATTCATCGCAACTTGGTGAGTAGCTCAACTGGAACAAGATCACAAAGTGGGAAGGGAAATTGAAATGGCTGAGATTCTACTCAAACTCAGAATAACAGTGTTGGTGATAAAGTTTGGAATGGAGTAGAGTGGAGAACCACTGAGAAGTGTGTGTGTGTGTGTGTGTGTGTAGGGCACTGATGTGAATGGACTCTGAAAGCCAGAGTTGTACAGTGGTTAGATAGGTGTTATACATGTGCAGTGAAATATGATTCAGCCCTACAAAGAGTGAAATCCTGTCACTGGGGACAGTATAGAGGGAACTGGAGAACACTGGCTGAAGTGAGTAAATAAATCAGACACAAGAAGATATACAATGTACACTGCTCTCTGGAAGCTAAAATACTTGGTCACATGGAAAGTGAGGGTAGAACTATGGTTCCTAGAGACTAAGAGGGGGAAAGGAGACAGAGCAAGGATGGGTATTGGGTGCTAGGTTGTAGTCAGATAGGAGGAACAACTTCCAATGTTCTATGGAGCCCTAGAGCAACCATGGCTGATGACAATTAATTACATATTTCAAAATAGCTAGTAGAGAGGATTTTGAATGCCCTGTTATAACGAAATGCTAAATGTATGAGATAATGGATATACCAATTACTGGAATCTCTTCTTTACACATTGCATACATGCATTGAAACATTGCAGTTTTCCCATACATATGTACAATTAAATATAAATTTTTAAATGAAAAACAAGGCTCACAATTCTAATGAACTGGTTTAGATCTGGATTTCCCACTTAACAGCATAGTGATGTGGATATTTTTACAAATTTGCCCAAGTCTCATTTTTATTATCTGTTAAGTAAGGACAATAATACCAAGGACACCATGGAGATAGAAGAGAATAAAGACAAAGAACTTGACACCATGGCAGTGTGTGACTCACAGTAAGCACACAGATAATGGAACTAATTATTATTATAATTCATACTCTAGGGCAGCCCCTCCTCTACAGATTTGAATGGCCATCCATCAAAAGATAAGCAATTCTTTATATGTTCTTGATATAAGTCCTTTGTCTGAGGGGTTGCTGGCTAAAATTATTTCCCATTCTGTGGGTTTTCTTTTCACTCTGATGGTAATTTCTTTTGAAGTGCAGAAACTTTTCAATAATATGAGATCCCAGTTGTTGATTCTCTGAAGTGTTTCCCGTGCAATTTGCATTTTGTTCATGAATTCTCTGCCCACACCTATGTCTCAAATATTTCTACCTACCTTATCTTCCAGTAGATTTAGTGTTTCTGTTTTAACATATAGGTCTTTGATCCATTTAGACTTTAGCTTTGTGCATGGTGATAGGCATGGATCTAGTTTCAGTCTTCTGCATGTGGAGAGCCAATTTTTCCAACACCATTTATTAAAGAGGCTATCCTTCCTCCAGTGAACATATTTAGTCCCTTTGTCAAATATCAGGTGGCTGAGTGTCTTTGTACCTATATTTGTATCTTCTAATCTGTTCCATTGATCCTCAGGTCTATTTCTTTGCCAGTACCATGTTGATTTTATCACTGTGGCTTTGTAGTACAGTCTCAAGTCAGGAATTGAGATGCCTCCTGCCTTGCCTTTACTGCCCAGAATTGCCTTTGCTATTCTAGGTTTCTTCTGGTTCCAAATGAATTTTAGGAGTGTTTTCTCTAGATCTGTGAGGTATATGAATGGTATTTTGATTGAGATTGCGTTAAATCTTGTAAGAGTTTTGGGAGTATGGCCATTTTCACAATGTTGGTTCTTCCTAGCCAAGAGCATGGAATGTCTTTCCATTTTCTAATATCCTCTTCAATCTCCTTATTTTTAAAGAATTGAAAAACATCAAACCCCCCCAAATTCAAAGACCCTCTCCAAAAATGGGCAGCTGAGATGAACACACAGTTCTCAGATGAAGATATACAAATGGCAAACAAATACATGAAGAAATGTTCACCATCACTGGTCATTCGAGAAATGCAAATTAAAACAACATTGAGATTTCATCTCACTCCAGAAAGAATAGCTGCCATCAAGAAATCAAATGTTGGTGAGGTTGTAGGGAAAAAGGAACACTGCTCCAATGTTGGTGGGAGTGTAGACTGGTGCAACCACTATGGAAATCAGTGTGGAGAATTCTCAGAAGGCTAAGACTGGAAGCTCCATTCAACCCAGCTATTCCCCTCCTGGGTATTTTCCCAGAGAAACTGAAAACTCACATCACAGTGATATATGTGCACCCATGTTCCTAGCAGCACAAAACAATTTGTAATAGCTAAATCTTGGAAACAACCAAGATGCCCATCAACTGCAGAGTGGATAAAAAAGATGTGGTATTTTTACACAATGGAATATTACTCAGCTATAAAAAAGAATGATCTTGAGGTCTTCATAGGGAAATGGAGACAACTTGAGACTATCCTCATTAGTGAAATAAATAAGAATCATATTTATAAATATCACATTGTATCTCTAGTGTAAAAAGTAATAAGAACAGTAGGAGTAATAAAACCGAAAATGTGTAATTGCTACTGTAAAGAGAGGAAAAGAAAGTGCTCTAAAGGATAACTGCATGTGTGTTTAAGTGTGTAAGATAGATGCCCATATTACTGTTTTTGTTAGATTGTTGAGCAGAACTGTTAACAGTCTTATTGTTTGAATGTGTACTTTGTATGTTTTAACTTTGTAACTTGAACAGCTATTTTCAATGATGACAGTATGTAACTTATCAAGTGGCGATTTCTTAGTGTTTTTGTTTTGTTGTGGTTGTTGTTCTTTTTTTTCCCCCTTTGGAATTCTGTATTGTTGCTACCCTCTTTCTGTTTTGTTTGGTTTCTCTTTTCTTTCTTCTTCTTCTCTTTAAATAAAAAATTTTGAAAAAAGATAAGCAAAAGCCCCATCTCTTCCATGAAAACTCCCCTGTTGGCTCCATCACTGATTTATCTTTCATCATGTTTGTACTTTGAGGGCATCCATGACCAGTCTGCACAGTGCTCTGATCATGTGTACTGTTCCCTGGGTTTTGTTCTGTATGATGGTCCATGCATACACAGTGGATGTGAGTCTCTGATGGAACAATATAGTTTGGGCAATGCTTCATCTTCCTTGGAGAGGAAAGAAAGAGAAACAGAAGGGAAACAGCAGGTGCCAATGAGAGATGAGCCACTTTACTCAAAGGGCTACCATGTGTTCCTTCCCAGCATCAAATTATCCTCCCAGACCACATTGTTCCTCCAACCTCTACATCAGTATATCTGGCTGACCTCACTCCTAGCTTCAGGGAAGGGATGGAACTCAGTCTGCGGAAGTTGGCATATGCTGCTTCCCTGCACATGTCCTAAATAGAGCCAGATAAAATAATCCTCAAACTTAAACAAGAAATAGTGAGAGAAGAGAGACAGATTTCTACTGGAGATCTCAGTCTGATAGTGTTAGGCTGTTGTTCCCAGTTAAGACACTGCTACCATGGAATAAGAAGCTAACAATAAAGCCATCAGAGAAGAAAGACGAGCTGCTTTGAGGTCACTTTGGTGACAACTAGGAATATGTGGATCCATTTGCCCCTGATGTCACTGTACCACCAACTTTTTCAAACATGGAAGATAATAAAACCTCTTCCTGGCTTTGACTTTAGCCAGTTTGAGTTGTTCAAACCATTTGCCAAAATGATTAGGTTTCATGCTAACATAGGTAAAGAGGTCTATAGACCAAAGTAGTGAGTTAGAGTTTCATAACCACTTCTGACACCCTCGTGTATCTCTCAATTAAGAAGGAAAGGCAGGAACATTACCCACGATGTGCCATGTGCCATAGTTTATGTGACATATTCAGAATACTTCTATAAATTCCTGTTTCATAGCAAAATGAACTAAAACTCAGAACATTTAGAAAACATTCCCAAAAAGACAACTTGGAGGATGGCAAGGACCTCTGCATATCTGTACCCCTATATGAGCAAGAAAGACATTGGCAAGACTGTCAAAAACAACAGGTTTAGAACTCTGCAAGTTAACTAAAGGCTTATAACAATCATAAAAACGTTTATTCATTATTGTTGTGGGAATAGCAAGCTCTGTGGCTTTTCAACTTGCACTAATCCCATCTTGATTTCTGCAGCAACATCAAGGTCTGGAAAACTAACTTTCAACTCTGGTAGCTGTCAGAAACAGCAGCATAGGAGCTACTGTGGGGACCACAGACCTGGAGATCCTTCCAAGACTCACACCCAGAAACTGTCATCACCGGACCTGTCTGACAGCTATTGCACTGAAGTGATCTTTGCTCAGGGGTGATCTAATCAGAGCATGCTTTGTTTTAAGAGGCCCTACATGGGAATTTGTTTAAAATAATCCATGACAGTGTTTAATATGTAAATGCCTTAGGTGGTCTTACCAGTGTGGCTTATCAAAGAATGACTTTGTAAACATCCTAAAAATAAAATTGATCAAGAAACTATTCATGAGGGACTTTGAAATATTCTTATACACTTCTGCTAATCCAGAATATGGTATACAAGTGCAGACATGTTAGCATAGCAAGAAATGACCTAGAAAAGATCTCTGGTTGATTTTTAAAATCTTCTATAAGAAGAAAAAGAATTTTAAGTTGGAGGTGTAACCAGCCCGGTGGACTGCAGGAAGTGTCCTGCAACAGGTAGCTAGAATCCAATTGGTTTGAGATATTTAAGGAAGTAACTCGAGAATCCAATTGGTTTGTACTAGAATCCAATTGAGACAGTTAAGGAACTAACTCTCCAGTAAGTTAACTAAACAGTGGCTTTTAACAATTCATAACAAAAACTACCTGACTTTAAAGAATTAGTCCAGGAAAGCCACTAAATGAATAGGCAGTAGCAATGACAAATCCTGGAAAGTGACAAAATCTGATTCTAGGAGTTAACACAGTATTTAAAATGACACTTTCAACTTTAGGTTAAGAGGCAAAAGAAAGCAAAACAAAACAAACAAACAACCCAAGAAAATATAGCTTATATGCAGAAACTACAAAACAGTCAATGAAACTATAGTTTGGAAAACCCAGATTTATTACACAAAGGCTTTGAGTCAGCTATTTAAAATATACTCATAGAGTAAAAGGAAATCACATAAAAATATCTAAAGGAAGATGTAAGAATAATATCTTAAAAATAAAAAACATTACAAGATTATTACAAACGGAAATTCTTGAGTTGAAAAGACAAAATGAAATACTCACTAAAGGGTTTCAACACAAACAGGGTGGTAGAAAAACATAATCAATGATTTTGTACAGAAAAGATTTTCAATTAATCCACCAACTATATTAATATTAGTAATACCATTCAGCAAGAGTTTGGTACATAGGAGCCACATGGAAAACTCAGTTGTACTTCTATATAATAACAATCAGTAATCTGAAATAGGAACTCACAAAGCAGTCCCATGTACAAAGGCATTAGAAAACAGAATTTGAGAATAAATGTAACAAAAATCTGTGTAAGAATTTCATACTGAAACTATGATACACCATTAAATGGAATTTAAAAAGAACTAAACAAATTACAAGTCATTTCATATTCACAGAATAAAAGACAACTGATCAAAGACTCAGTGTAACCCATACCCAGATTTCGGCTGTTTTGTAGGGAGGGATTGACAGTCTGCCTATGATTCACATAGAATTGATGGTCCCCAAAACTCAAATAATCTTGAAAAAGAGACAAAATGAAAAGGCATGTATTTCCAGTGCCAAGGCTTACCACAAAACCTGAATAATCAAGATGTGGTACTGGCTTAAGAATTGACATGAAGATCAAGAGAATGGAATTCCGAGTTCATAAATTAATGTTTATGTCATGACCAGCTGATTTTTAACAGGAGACCCAAAACAATGTACTAGTTAAGAAACTGTCTCTTCAACTGATGCTGATCTGACCAGACAGACACAGGCAGATGAATGAAGTTTTACTCCTTCTTTATCCGGTTCATAAAACTTAACTGAAATCATACACTTAAATAAAGCTGTACAATTACTAAAGAATTAGCTGAAAATGTAAGATAAATCTTCACATATTAGATTGCACAAGTATAAAGGAAAAGATAAACTAGATTTCAACAAAAGTTAAAACAAAAATAAATCAAAAATTCCATTTTTTTTCTTCAAAGGACATCATCAAAAAAAATGAAAAGAACATACAGAATGAGAAAAAGTATTTCCATATTATATATCTAATGAGAGATTTTTATCTAAAATATCTGAGACTGGCAAAAAAAAAGGTGGGTGGAGGGGAAGGAAGAATAAAGGAGACGTGTTGGGCACATATAACAACCTCCCATAACGAATGTAGTCAGTATGTACTGTAAACATATACTAACACATTTAAAAAAATTTAAAAGCAATAGCTCTACATTAAAAAGACATACAAACTACTCTTAAAAAAAAAGAGAAGACCTAAAACGCCTTCCTCATCCTGTTCAGATCAGTTCTATACTATGTTGTTTCATGTGAATTCTCTGTATGTGAAGATATGGACAACTATTTGGAAGAAAACAAGAGACAATATGATAGAGAGTGAAGATCTCTGATTGTCTTGCTTTGAAATTTATGTCTCTTACATTGCTTTCTTGTGTTGTTTTGTTCTGTTTTGTTGTGTTTAATTTTTCCCTCTTTAAAATAAAATTTAAAAAACAAACTCAACAAACCAAAAGACAACGGCTTCCAAAGGGACAAAGGATTGAAATGACATTACTTCAGAGAGTTCCCAATGACTAGAAAGCCCAAAGCATTATGCTTAATGTCATCAATTACTAAGAAAATGCAAATCAGAGGTATTACTTCACAACTACTGAGGTGGCTGTAGTAATAAAAATAAAGCATAAAAATAAGCATTCTTTAAGATCTGGAGAAACCAGAGTGTCCATCACAGCTGGTGAAAATGTACAATGGCATAGCCACTGTGTTAAACAGTTTATCCTGCCTCAGGAAATGAAACATGGAGTTTAATTAATCATACAACCCAGAAATTTCACTCCTGAGTATTCATGAGAAATGACTTCATTGTCTAGACTTGAAGAAGGGACCTTAGAGGCAGAAGAGCAGCAAAAATAAGACTTTTATTTCTAGCTATTGCAAGAACAGGGTGCCAGCCCAGCAAACAGACTGACACACTCAGTGTGGCCCCAAAGAGCCATTTAAGCCCTGACCCACAGTTCCTTCTCCCTTTCCTCATCACCTGCATGCCAGGGCTTAGAGTCTGTGGGCCTGATGCCGACTCCTCCGTTACCAGTCTGTAGACGTTTCATGGGTTTTAAGAGCAAATAATTAAACTACAAGGGGTAACTTATTTTTAATGATTCAAATTTTGTTTTTTATTTTTCTATTTTATTTTAGAGAAAAAAACAATGATACAGAGCTTAAAATAATAGGAGATTAACAATGATTAATACATGGTTTATTGTTATCTTCAAAGGAGTTGTACAGTTTACATGATACAGGCATTCAAAGTTGATCGAACAATATAAGCGCAAACTGTTCTTTTCTTTTTTTTTTTATTTGAAAGAGAATAAAACAAAAGGGGGCAGTACAGAGCAGACCAGAACAGGACAACATAGGCTACACAGTACTTTACATTAAGACAACTGGACATCAACAGTAGCTAACACCATATCTCGTACTCTGCTATAGTTGAGCATAGTTTCAAATACAATAATATCAAACATAACACAATAGTATAAAGCCATGCATAGAGTGAAAGAATTACAGGGCTTTCTGAACTGAATAACAGAAAATGATCAATGGGTACTATAATATCTCATTTTTGATAAAAAAAAATTTTGTTTGAACTACCACACATATTCAAATTCCAATAAGACACAATGTGATAGATAGAACCAGCGGTAGTAGAACAAAAAAAGCATGGTAGGACTTCTAAGAAGGATGATATTAAATCAGCAATAGCTGTCATAATGTTTTGTTTTCTTTAAAACAGCTGTTCATATCATCATGTATGATATAGTCAAACAAAACAGGATAAAACCATTCCAACTCATAATTGAAAACTTTGAAAGACTTCAAAGCTATGAAATGGGGACTCATGCTTACCATAAAGTCTTATATACTCTTATCAAATTTCATACTAGGGAGACTATATGGTATTTACCCTTGTGAGTTTGGTTTATTTCGCTTAAGAGAATGGTCTCAAGTCGTGTCAATTTATTTATAAATATCTCTATGTGATCATTCTTTATAGCTGAGTAGTACTCCATTGTATAAAAATGCCACAACTTTTTTATCCATTCCTCAGTTGATGGGCACTTAGGTTGTTTCCAAGATCTGGCTATTACAAATTGTGCTGCTATAAACATGGGTGCACAAATATCACTGTGGTATGATGTTTTCAGTTCTTCTGGAATATGCCTAGAAGTGGAATAGCTGGGTCAAATGGGACTTCCATACCCAGCTTTTTGAGGAATCTCCAGACTGACCTCCACAGTGGTTGCACCAGTTGACACTCCCACCAACAGTGTAGAAGAGTTCCTTTTTCCCCACAGCCTCTCCAACACTTGTTGTTGGTAGTATTTTCTATCTTGGCCATTCTTTCTAGAGTGAGATGGAATCTCAGTGTGGTTTTCATTTGCATTTTTCTCATGACTAATGATGATGAACATTTCTTCATGTATTTATTTGCCATTCTTATTTCTTCATCTGAGAAGTGTGTATTCATTTCAGATGCCCATTTTTGGATTGGGTCTTTGAATTTCGAGGGTCTGATTTGTTTTAATTCTTTATAAGTTTTAGACAAAAGTCCTTTGTCTGAGGCGCTGTCCATGAAGATTTTTTCCCAATTTGTGGGTTTTCTTTTAACTCTGCTGGAAACCTCTTTTGACATGCAGAAACTCTTTAATAAGATGTGGTCCCAGTTATTGATTCTGGGAAGTACTTTCCAAGTACTTTGGTTCTTGTTCATGAATTCTCTTCCTAACCCTATATCTTTGAGGTTTTTACCTACTTTGTTTTCCAGCAGTTTTAGTGTTTCTGTTTTAATATTCAGATCTTTGATGCATTTAGATTTTAGCTTAGTGTATGGTGATAGACATGGGTCTAGTTTTAGTCTTCTACATATGAACAGCCAATTTTTCCAGCACCATTTGTTAAAGAGACTGTCGTTCTTCCAGCGAGCATGTTTGGCCCCTTTATCAAAGATAAGGTGGTTGAGTGAGTTTGCGGTTGTGGTTGTATCTTCTAATCTATTCCACTGATCCTCGGGTCTGTTTCTATTCCCATACCATACTGACTTTATCACTGTGTAGCTTTTTAGTATAATTTTAAGTCGGGGATCGTGATGCCTCCTGCCTTGCCTTTGTTGCTTAGAATTGCCTTTGCTATTCTAAGTCTCTTCTGGTTCCAGATAAATTTTAGGAGTGATTTCTCTAGGTCTATGAGGTATGTTAGTGGTATTTTGATTGGGCTGGCATTGAATCTGTATAGTAATTTTGGGAAAATGGCCATTTTTACAATGTTTGTTCTTCCCATCCATGAACAGGGGATGTCTTTCCATTTTCTGAGGTCCTCTTCGATTTCCTTTTTCAGGGTATTATAATTTTCACTGTATAGCTCTTTTACTTCTTTTGTGAGATTAATTCCTAAGTATTTCATTTTTTTGTATGCTAGTATAAAGGGTATAGTTTCTCTTATTGCTCTCTCAGTACTTTTGTTGTTAGTGTATAGAAATGCTATTGATTTTTGTGCATTGACTTTGTATCCGGCTACCTTGCTGAATTTGTTAATTATATCTAGGAGTCTTTCAATAGAGTTTTGGGGGTCTTCTATGTAAAGTATCATGTCATCTGCAAATAATGATAATTTAAATTCCTCTTTTGCTATCTTTACTCCTTTTATTTCTCTTTCCTGTCTTATTGCTCTGGCTAGTATTTCCAGTACTATGTTGAATAGCAGTGGTGATAATGGACATTCTTGTCTTGTGCCTGATTTTAAGGTAAAGGCTTTCAGTTTTTGACCATTCAATATTATGCTGGATGTTGGTTTGTCATAGATGGCCTTTACCAAATTGAGATAAAGACCCTATATTTCAATTCTCTGTAAGGTTCTTATCATGAATGAGTGTTGGACTTTACTAAAAGCTTTTTCTACATCTATAGAGATGATCATGTGGTTCTTCCTTTTGGCTCTATTGATATGGTGGATTACATTTATTGTTTTGCATATGATGAACCATCCCTGCATTCCTGGGATGAATCCTAGTGGTCATGGTATATAATCTTCTTGATGATTTGCTGCATCCTGTTTGCCAATATTTTATTGAGAATTTTTGCATCTATGTTCATCACAGAGGTTGGCCTACAGTTCTCTTTTTTAGTTGAGTCTATCTCTGGTTTTGGTACTAGAGTGATATTTGCTTCCAGGAATGATTTAGGCAGAATTGCTTCCCATTCAATTTCATTGAAGAGTTTCAGGAGTGTTGGAGTTAAGTCTTCTTTGTATTTCTTGTAGAATTCTGCAGTGAATCCATCTGGGCCTGGACTCTTCTTTGTAGGCAAGGACTTAATTACATTATCAATTTCAGTAATAGAAATTGGGTTATTCAGCAGTTTTACATCTTCCTGATCCAGCTTTGGTAATTCATATGTATCTAGGAATTTGTCTATTTCTTCAGTGTTATCGAACCTATGAGAGTAGAGGTTTTCAAAGTAGGTGTTGATGATCTTCTGTATTTCCACTGAGTCTGTAGTAATTTCACCTTTTTCATTTCTTA
>PVJX010014660.1:0-44371 GCA_004027295.1 Dolichotis patagonum | reverse complement strand
AAAACAGAACAGAATGGGACATAAGAAAGCATAAATTTCAAAGCTAGACAACCAGAGATCTTCACTATCTGTCATATTGTCTCTTGTTTTCTTCCAAATGGTTGTCCTTATCTTTGCATATGGAGAGCTCATAATAAATAACATAGCCAATCTTTTCACAAGATGTGTAGTTCACTGGCTCCCACTTGCTAGGCAGGGGGGAGGGGGAGGGGGGACACGGGATGGAGGACAGGACGACATGAGATGTCTGATTCTCAGCCCACACACAGGCAGGATCACAGTCACCCCCCAGAGATGGGAAGAGTTCCTTGTTCCCCTGGCACCCCAAGTCAACCTCACGGTGCAGGTCCCGATGGGCCAGGGTCTCTCTCCTTCGGGCTGCCGAAAGTCTGCCACACTCTCAGCTGCCCTCAGAGAGGGGGGGAGTTCCTTGTTCTCCTGGCACCCCAAGTCAACTGCACTGTGCAGGTCCCTATGTGCCAGGGTCTCTCTCCTTCGGGCTGCTGAAAGTCTGCCACACTCTCAGCCGCCCCCAGAGAGGGGAGGAGTTCCTTGTTCTCCCGGCACCCCGAGTCAACCGCATGGTGCAGGTCCCGCGGCACCAGGGTCTCTCCCCTGCAGGCCCCCTAAAGTCTGCCATACTCACCTGCTATTTCTTTCTGATGAATTGACCATTCCATTTCCAAAGTTCTGCAATGGCCAACAGACCACAGACAGAATTCTCTTTAGGCTCCTGTTTGAAACCAGCAGCTACAGCAATCTGCTGGCCTTGCTTCAGGGCCACGGTCCATTCTTTTAAAACCCATGAGATGGACATGGTCTTTGAAAACAGTTTACTTATGGTTGATCTTAGAGTTGTAGAGCAAGTGATTGGAAACTTAACCCAGTGTATGATGATAAGCAAAATACTTCTGAGCATTTTAGTGTCCTCCTTTTAAGTGTTGCCTACTTTACCAACTGAGACCTAAAATCATGAAAAGTAACACTAGTGAAGAATATTTTGTGAAATTCTCAAGTTCAGTTTACTTTTTGTTGAAATCTGTGGAAAAAGACAATAATATCAGATACACTGAGGAAGATAAAATTTCCACTGTGCTGGCCATTTATATAAAAGGTAGGGAAAATAAAGTTAAGTCAGGTTCTGATTAGCATGCAGAATTGTCCTATAGAAGACCAGTCTATTTATCTACCTTCAGTGTTCTGTATAGGATATTTTTTTAATGAGAATATTCAATGACTGTATTACTAAATCTTCTAAAACATTAAAAAGCAAATAAAACAAAAACCCTACTGCAATTTACAGTAGAAAGTTTAAGCTGGAAGAATTTATTATATTAAATAGTTTACAGAGTCTTTTAGGGCATTGAAGAAACACTGTGGTTTGTACTTTTAGGAGTGACTCCACGGAAGTGGGTCACGGGTCAAAGGTCTGCCTCTTCTATGATTTGAAAGCCCGGAACTCCTCATTCAGAACATCACTGTCATGATCAGGAAATGTGCAGTGATGGGGAAACCACCACAGCTGTGGTGCTCTTGCTGCTGCTGCAGCATTGTGGAAAGAACCAGAGAATACCTACAGTAGTAAGCTCTACTGTGATGCACGCCCCCACCCTGCCTTTTAGCTTTGTAGAGCTAGTGACTAGGTCCTGTGCGGTAGCTCAGTGACCTGGATATGGAAAAACCACAGTCTGCATAATTACTGCCATGGAAGTGCTAGCATTGCACTTACTACCTTACTGTTCAAATCTTTCACAAACTCTGGTGGCTGAAAACTGTAAAGGAACCCAGGAAATGTAGGTTTTAGCATCCCAGCTTCTGCAAGAGAAGAAGGCACCCCAAAGGGTGAAGGAACAGCTGTGGAAGATTCACATATCCATCATGCTTGAGGTAATAAACCTATTCCCAGTATTTTCTTGTGCAAGTTTTGCTTTTCATGTTACAGTTCTTGATTTAGATACCTTTTTAAACAATAAGTTTTACAAAATTTATTTCAAATCCTCTTCTGAAATGGCTGAAATGGCTTGGAGGCTATTTAGAAAGGATTTGAAAAACTATTCAAGGACATTGCTTTTCAAGGAGTAATAAAAATACAGTGAATGCTTACCAATTTTTTAAAAATTTAGTAAGAAATATATTGACAATCCCTCAAAAATTATTTTTGCTGACTTTTAACATATCCCATCATTCTTGCCACTTTCTATGTCATCTCTGGAAGTCTTCTGGAAAATAATTTAATCTTTTAGGCATGAAAGAATTCCACAGTAATTCTGTGAGAGAAGTGGAATGGAATTCGAGAAGATGAAACTTTTTTGAGGGATGTGGTTTATTCACATCCACATCTGTTGTGGTATCTGTTGAATATAGACTGTCTCCCTTTCATGGGGTGCAGTAGGTTTTTAATGACATTCTTACCTCAAAGACATAACTAATTTTTCATCAATTCATTGACTGTTCTGACTTTTTGCTGATAGGCAACCCCAATTGTACTGTTTATCCAATTGCCATACACACATAGTATCGTTTCTAGTTATCCTGTAACACTGGCAGTTTTAGTTTGTGTCAAACTCATACTATCATCATTCCTGTGTTTTGTATCAGGTTTTGATATCTGATAAATCCTCCTATCTTACTTTTTTCCTTTAGCAATTGCAGTTGGCACATTAAGCTTCCATGTAAAAATTTGGAATCCATACGACTTTGGATAGTTTCTATTGCTGTGTCTTCATATTCACCTAGTTTTTCTTTGGCAGTGTGTTATTTGCCATTGATCCCATTTGTAATTGGAGTTACAACAGCTTTGTGTAAGTTCTGGGTTTTTTTTTTTTTTTTTTTTTTTTTTTTTTTTTTTTTTTTTTTTTTTTTTTTTGGTACCGGGGATTGAACTCATGACCTTGCACTTGCCAGGCAGGCACTTAAACCACTGAGCTAAATCCCCAGCCCAGTTCTGGGTTTTTTTAAAAAAAAATATTTTAATCAGTTCTGGCTTTGTTTCTGTTGGCTGAACTTTCTTCTTATTATGAATTATGTCTTTCTGCTTTCTATTGCTGTGCATATTCTTGAGCGTTTTTCTGGGATGCAGTTAAATTTCTAGAAAGCACTGACTTTTTTGTGTCTTGTTATTAAGGGTGTAATAACAGATCTAGAGGTGGCTGCAGAACAAGGGGCTCATTTTTTTCCTCTGAGACGAGACCCTTTTAAACATTCTAATGCCTTGCCAACTAGGAGATTTGTTTTTCAGTTTCACTGGTGGAAATAGGCACTGTTCCTGCAGAGTGTGAGCTCCCAGCACTGCACTTGTAGTTCTTTCAGGTGTTTGTCTCCTAGGCTCACTTCCTTTACATATGTGCACTGATCGGTATTCTAATGAGTGCCCAGGAACCCCTTTTAAATTTTTTTTTTATTTTAAAGAAATGAAAACCAAACCAAGCAAAATAGAAGCCCAAAAAACAATGAAAGTGATACAGGACTTCAAAGCAAGATAATGGGAAATTAACAATGGCTACCATAATGTATCTTACTATCTTAAAAATAGCTGTCCAGACCAACAGACATGAGCTTATAAAATTAACCAAACAATCAAGAACTACGTTGACATTTCAGATGTGTGACCTTTAATTTTTACTTGTCTGTGTCTCCTAAACTTGTTCTGGGTGGGCTGAAAGTCTGAGATTGTATTTTGCTTCATCATCTTGACATTTTCCTGTTTCTCCAAATTGGCCCATTGGTACATCCTGGGCATTTCCTGCATTGGCCGCCAGTCCCTTTGTGTAAGGGATTGGACTAGGCACCTGGGTTCCTCCCATCCAGGGTTCCTGGAGTGGTGGAGAGACACAGGATTCACCATGCTCCCTGCTCCAGTGGCTGCAGAGCCTCTGGGAGTAGCTGCTTTTCTGGGCCTCGATAGTGTGGAGCCTTGGGGCATGGCTTCTCCAGGTCCTCACAGGGCTCTAAGCTATTTCTAATGAATTGGCCATTATATTTCCAAAGTTCTAAATGGCCAACAGACCTTGGAAAGACTTCTCTTTAGGCTCCTGTTTAAAAACAGCAGCTACAACAAACTGCTGACCTTGATTCAGGGCCACTTTGGAGCTTTCTTTTGTCCCCACTATTCAGTCCAGTGATCTCTAACTGCCTTTGTCTGCCTGGACTCTTCTCTCAACTGCCTCAACTTTGGGAGACTTTCAGGCTCTACGTGGACTCCCTTTCCATGTGTACTTGTCCTGATGAGATAGTTAATTTACTGTGTCAACTTGACTGGGTAAAAGCAGATCCAGCTACGTGATAAAACCTTTTTTCTTTTGGATGTGTCTGCAAGGATTTCTGAAAGAGATTGTATTTGGTAGCCTAAAGAAAGAAAATTTTTCTAGACAATGTGGGTGGGCACCATCCAGTCCACTGAGTGCCTGGTTAGAAGGTGGAGGAAGACCTGAGTTAGCTCTGTCTTCTGGAGCAGGGACTTCTGTCATCTCCTGCCCACATACAGAACCTTTAGGTGCTTACGCCTTCACATCCAGGGATTTACACCTGCCCGAGAGATTAGAGATTTTATTGTAGTCTGTTGTGTTATATTAAGAGATTAAACATGTTCAAGATCACATTACCAATTTATATTCCCCTGTATCTGTGTCATCATGAAATTCTTAAATAATGACTTGTGACACACACCTGTCATCCCAGCATTCTAGGAGGCTGAGGCAGGAGAATCAAAGTTTGAGCTCAGCCTGGCTAGCTTAGTGATTTAGCCAGTATCTTTAACAAAACAAAACAAAACAAAACAAAACAAAACAAAACAAAAAAAAAGAACTGGGGATGTGGCTTGTGCAAAGGCCCTGAGTTCAATCCCCAGTACCAATAATAAAATGACCAAAGCAACTTCATTATTCTTTGATTTTGTTTTTATTTGTAATTCGCATTTTTGTTAATTGCCAATCAGATTCTTTTCCTTAACTGAGTTACACGTGACATTTGTTGTCATAAGGGAACTCATTATTTTCATAGGTCTTCTGGATATTTGTTCTCAGATTGCCATTTGCTTTTTACTTTTTCTAGAAATGAACTTAAATGTTTTTAATAAGTAGTGGTGTGTTGGTATTGGTTTGAATCTTAAATGTACTCCAGAGGCCACATGTTGAGGCTTGGTCCCCAGCTGATGACGCTTGTGGGAGGTAGTGGAATCTCTGGGATGCTGGAGGTGAGCAGCTTCCTTCTGCCACATGCGCCCCTTCAGCAAAGATGTTCTGCCTCACTGCAGGCCCAAACGATGGATGCAAATGACCATGAACCGAAACTTCTGAAACCTTGAGCCGAAATGTCTTCCCTCCTTTTAAATTAGTTACTTCGGGTATTTTATCACAGTGACCAATACAGTCCGTCTTTCCCATGATGACCAGTACAGTTGACCAATACAGTCCATCTTTCCCATTTTGGATTTGTGTGCTTGTTTTGGTCTCTAGAAATCATCTCGAGGAAATAAATGAGAGAGTTAGGTATTCAGATTTATTATTTGTTTGCACACTTGTTTATTTATTTATCTGTATGAATTGATAGCCAATTATCCACATATTATATGAGTTTACCACATACAAATTCAAAACTTACATTCTAAAAATTCCAACTTTCAAGTTTTGTCCAGAAATGTTGCCATTACTTTTGTTATAAAAATTTATATTGTTCCTTATTACATGGATTATTGGTTTCAGAATAATTACAATGCAGTAGAATGTACTCAGTAGTAAAATTATCCCAAGATTTTAAAAAATTCCCCAGTGAATTAGAGACTATTCCAGGGTAATGCAATGCTTCAGGGTTGCTATTAAAACCAGTTATATTTACAGTGACAAATTTTATTATCAATTTGTTGATGAATCTAGTTGCTAGAAAGCTAAAAACTATGTTTATACTGTGATCATTGATCCATATGAAATTCTAAAACGCAGTTTATTTATTTAGCTTACATGCTGTTTAAGTTCTAAAGATATGCACTACTCATTTTATCTTTGCCTACTTACTGATGAAAGCGTTGGAGGAAAAAATACTGATTGCAATTTGAAAAACAATGTTTCTCCCTTCAGACTCCTACCTTCTCCTATTAGTAATAGTCGAGACAATTCCTTAAAATACAGTGAAGGAAAGAAACTAACAAATCCTTTGTGTTTACTAAATATTGTGAAAAATTTACAAAATATGTCAAATTACTAAGATGTTAAATGAGGTGATAGATTAATTTGTACAGACTGTTGAGGTCAGTGTCCCAAGCTCAGTGTATGATACACTGGTTTTCACACCCGAGTATTTAATATATGAAATTTCAGTGATCGTGTTATTGAGAAAAGAACATATTTAAACTTCTCTGTTCCCAAATAACTTGAATATTGTTAATGATGAGCATTTAATTGTTTTTGTTTGGTTTAACACTTAAAAGAAATACCATTCACAGTAGGTACAAAGTTCTTACTGAAGGATTAGTTCCTTACTCTTTTTCACCACCTAGAGTTTAAGATTAAACAAATTGTTTTATAGATAATAATGTGCTAAAAAGTAATAATATAACTTAGATCCAAAAACTAGTAATTCTGTGCTTTTTTTCCCTTTTAAATTAGAAATGTTGGTTTACTGAGTTTAACGCAATACACTTTCACCAGTGTGTTTCACTTTTATGAAATGAGAGGTAATTACAGTAAACCATTAAGGATATTGCTAATTTTAGCATTTTGTTGTACACATTTGAATTTCTGTTGTGTTTTATTTTTTCTGTTGGAACAAACAAGTTATGTCCCTAAGGATATTATCGAAAAACTACGTGATGAACACAGAAACTGAAAAGCAAAATGGAAATGCAGTGAAGGGAAAACACATAAGAAATTTACTTATTGACCATTACAGAATCTAAAAGTGAAAAGGCAAAGCCAATAATGAAATTAGGGCAATTAATGAAATTTTAAAAATATCTAGGCTTTTAAATATGAAAGATTATTTGCTGTGTAGGTGTTTAATATGATAAATAGCAGTGTTTTAAGTAGAGTAGAACATTAGTTAATAATCTATGATATACTACTAAATACAGTGCTATCATGTGTAAATCATAATGAGACATTATTTATGTAATGTGGATCTACTGTTTCACTTACTAGCAATCATTAGACTGAATGATGTTAAGTTTCTTTTCTAGCTGATTAGGTTTTCTTTATCTGTTCTTGGCTGAATTTCTCATTGGACAGCAAAGAAGCAGTACTGTAACAAGTTCTTGAGTACTTGTGTAGTTCTTAACTGTCATATTTTTAGTTCATCTCCAGGCTAATACTCTTGAGAATTAAGTTCTAACAGATAAGTTTTATGTTTTCATTCCCCGAAGTGCTTATTTTCACTCATTCAGTAAACACTGATAATGATCCAGGGATTGTGCAAACTAAGTACTCTGGGTAAAGAAATGCTCACTAACTTACTGCTCCTTATTTCCAAGAGCTTGCTTCTCAAGCACATGGTGGGTGGTCCACAAATGATTACTGAATTTAGACCATGTCCCTAAATGTTTAGGAATTAAATAACACACGTCAAAAATAGCCCAGGTCCAAAGATGAAATCACAAAATTAGGAAATATTTTTAATTTAGGAATAATGTTAATGTATATTTTCAGGTTTGTGGCATTTAACCAAAGGAGATCCGAGAGGGAGAATTGCAGCTTTATATGTTCATATTAGAAAAAAAGAAGTCTATAATCAAGATCTCAGCTTCTTTTAGAATCTAGGGGAGAAAAAGCAATTATACCCTCAGTGCTGTGAATGACAGTAGAAATCAATAAAATGGGAAATTTATAAGCAATAGAGGAAATAAACTCAAAATTGTAGAGAACACACAGTGGAAAAACAGACACTCAAAGGAGCAGTTAAGGAAGGATATGAAGAACCACCTTCTTCTATGAAGGTGGTTCTGGAATGATTTGATATCACTATGGAAAATAACTCACACCTCTTCCCTCAAATATACTCAGAAATTAGTTTAAAATATAGGTCTAAACTGGGAGTGGTGGCACATGTCCGTAATTCCAACACTCAGGAGACTGAGGCAGGAGGATTGCTGTGAGTTTGAGGCCAGCCTGGGCTACATTGTGAGATCCTGCCTCCAAATAAAAAAACAAACAAATAAATGTCTAAGTTAAGACTCAAAACTTTCCAAAGAAAACATTGGAGAAAAAATGACTTTGGAATAGGCACAGATTTTTTAGATAGGACACAGCACTGAAAATATTTAAAAATTGGACTTAAACTTTTGCTCTTTCAACAATACTATAAAGTGAGACTACAAACTAGGAGAAAAATGTTTTTCCAATATTATAAATGATAAAAGTCTTGTATCTGAAACAACAACTCAATTTAAAAAAAGACAAAGTAGGCTTAAAAGTGAGCAAAAGACTTATACAGATATTATAAAGAAATACATGACCACTCAATAAATGTGTAAAAAGAAGCTTAAAGCCATCATTCATCAGAGAAATATATATTAAAATACACTGAGCTACCCACTGCACCCCTGTGAGAATGGCTCACAGTGAGACGCTTGACAGTACCAAGTGTTGGCAGCGATGTGGAGCAACTAGAATTTGCCTGCTAGTGGAAGCGCAAATTGGTGCAAGCACTTTGGAAAACTAAGTTTCTTAAACATGCATTGAAGAGGAATGTTACGGCCCTAAGGCTTTATTTATACCTAAATGTTGATAGCAGCTTAATTCATAAGAGCCCAGAATTTGAAAAAAATCCAAAAGGTCATTTACAGGTGAATAGGTAAGTCCTTAGATCCTTAGTTGTCCTTAGATCCAGGCTGGATTCCACTCCCGTGGGCACTTATAGCACTGTGCAGTTTTCCATGTTACTGTGTTTGTTTCCACATCACTTAACACCACTGGTCACTTTTCAAGTGATCATTATATGATGCCAACCATTGCTTTAGATAGGATAGGGGCAAGCATTTTTTTAACTTAAGAAATCAAAGCTTATGATCTTCGAAAACCTCTGGATATGGTCATGTCGCTGTATCTAAGTTACTTTCATACTCATTTTTTTAATGTTACTATTGCTTGTCTCACCATTTACCCGGCAAACACAAACAGAAGTCAGAAGCCAGGCATGGAGTGAAGAGTGAGACAGAGTGAGGTATTAGACAAAAGGAACAGTGAACAGTTGTGCCAAACTGAAGCACATTTCCTCTGCCTAAACGCATTAAAATAAAAAGTAAAACAAGTTGCCTGCCAAACAAACGTGTCTTCAGGCCTTATGTAACTACTTGACCACCGTTATGAACCCATTGATTTGTGATTTAAAATATACAGTGCTATTTAAAGTGGTTTCTCAATCAGGAGGCAAGGAATGTCCTGGGAAGCTTTTCAAACAACACACAGTCCCCTTACCATCTGCCTAATTGAGGATCACTGGTATTTTTACCTTAGTATCTAGTACTAAATGATGATAATCAAGTTGATGGCATCATGTGGCTTTAGCTACTGGCCATTGCTAATAGCTTTCTTTTTGCAAGCAGAGAATGTTAACTTTGCTATGGATTCTAGCAAAACTACATTTATGCTCACGTGCACTATTAGAGAAATGATAAGAGAGAACCATATGTAGCTCTCAAATGACCCGTCTTAGAAAGGCTACTGCTTAGGCAAAAATTCTGTATCCTCATTTATTATTCAGTCATTCATTTATCCACTTAATAAATATTTAAATGTCTGCAAAAGGGAGTTAGTCCTTTCTTGAGATACTTAAAGCCTAGTGTTTGGAGTACAGAAACCTAGCACTGGTGTTCAAATGGCGAATGGCGCTGAGATGGGCTTAATGAAGCCTTGGAGGATCAGCTGGACTGCTGGCTAATGCCTCATTTCCTGTGGATTTCTTCCTTCCCAAGCTGAGCGGAGCTTCAATAGTTCTCACAACAATTATCACCCACTTGTTCTGTAGTCTCAAGTTCTTTTTGCATTAGTCAGGTTGAAGGATTCATGGTATTAATCATGACTGAAGTTGTTATTTATCACCTGCTGGGTGAGAAATAATAATTTTGGCACGAATGGGGCAGCAGGCCAGAGGTACCAAATTAAGTAAAACATCTAAACACTAGCAAGGATCATTTCTCTGATTAATGAATTGTTACAAAGGAAAAGTGGTACTCATTATCTGGTCTTACCAATACAAAGTGGGCCATGTAAGAAGAAAAAAAAGTACCAGCTTGCTCAGACCAATTTTTTTGTTGTTGTTTATTTCATTCTTTTTTCATTCTCTGCACAGGTTTGTGTTGCTTGTGCACTATTTTTGGGTTTTCTTTCTTATCAAATAACAGTGGAGAAATAGTTTATATTTTAACATTACATCAGAAGATATTTCTGGTTATAGTAACAGTGGTTTTGTTATCTCTTAAGAAAGCGAAGTAATTTTGAAAGAACAGATGTTTCCTTTAAAATGCTCAGTCACCTCCTCAGATGTACATAAATTAAGAATTTTACTATGATGCCACTGTATTTTACTTTTTCTGTTTTGAACTAAATGCCCTTGCTGAAGGACTTTTTAATGGGTCAGTTTTCTTTCTTTGTTGTTGTTCTTTGTTGATTCCAAATAAGAAAAGAGAGCTCATTTTTATTGTGACTCCTAGGGAAACTTTTACCTTCCATAATGCAATTTAAGAACTTCTGGTTATGGTGGGCCTGGATTTATCCTCCTGCCTTACCTAAAAGAAGTCACTGTGTGGGGTCTGAGGAGGTAGCCAAAGAGGACATGGTGACCTCAACCTGGCCTGCTGAAGGTTCTTTACTCTTGTTACAGAAAACAAATTTCAGGACATGTCACTGTGAGGCACAGATAGATTTCTTAGGCAGAGTTAGAAAATAAGGGAGTATAGGGAAGTATCCCAGCTTAAGCAGCTGGAGGGATCTCAGATGAATAGATTTAGACTGTCCTATTCACAAAAGAAGGAGACTAGCTTTTAAGGATTAGCTGAGATAGGCCAGGATCCAATGGATCTTTATCCCAGTCTGCTTTCATAGTTCTGGAGGAATCCATATGGCTCGAGGGGCAGTTTGGTTCGCATGACATGATCTTAGTAGAGAAGGACCTCAGGTCCCATCCTGGGGTAATTGTTCCCATGTGGGGGAGGTGATCTCATCATGGGATGGTTTGTAAGGCTCTTTTTTGCTGAAACTTGGGGTAATTATAGGCTTAGGACAATGGCTGGGGACTTCAGGCACTGGTCCAAGGGGCTGGAACTGGATGTTGCTAGCAAGTGGATGTCTCTGCAAACTCTGATTTGAAGAGCTTAGTAAATTAATTACTTAGTTACTTCTGGTATCCTCAGTCATGAGGGGGGGATTTTGGGCTAGTCAGCACAAAGACACTTCCCTTCCCAGAACTCTGATGCTGTGTGAATCAAGTGAGTGACTTTCAGGTACTCGGAATGATTAACATGCCTACATACTTGAGCAGGGATCTGACCCATAATTTTAAGGTAATGCAGACACACACACACACACACACCCCAAAAACAAAAAATGAGTTTCCCCATCTCCTTTCACCTATTTTTATTTCCTTTATCCTTCCTAAAAACCAGATGAAATATAAGAAGCAGTGATTTCATACATGGAACAGTAGTTGAGGGCAGTGGTCAGTGACCCCTGAGTGACTGGAAACACAGTGAGTCCTCCAACTGCTGTGTCTTCTGTTTGGAGCATTTCCAGGCTGCAGCCTAGGGAACAGGAACTCAAGCAGAGCTCAGCAGTCTCTGTGGGTTGAGAATTCACAAAGCAGAGTACTGGAGAGAAGACAGCTGCATAAAGCGAAAACTCCAGAGATCTATAGAAGATTCTTAGTCTTCAACTTTGATCACCACATGCATAGGGGAGAAACCACTGGAGGCTGGGGATAGAAGTGTTGAAAAAGAGCGAGCAAAAACAGTCTTTAGAGCTCTCAGTGGGCCGGGGAATAGTTTGTGTTCCCACTGGTCAGAGTGGGAAGTCCACCTACTCGATGCATGCAGCCTCAGTGTTCTCAGAAGGGAATGCCTGTGTGTTAAGGCCAAATTAGACCTAGACTCATGGCTCTCTGGGCTCACCCTAAAAGAACCCTCAAAAGGACTGAATGAATTCTAAGGAACTACATCCCAGGACAAATCCTTAAACTAGTTAACAAACAGAGAAATCTCCAGCACTCAATACTGTCTGGCGTCCAAGAAAAAAATTACCAGATGTGCAAAGAAGCATGAGGAGAAAAGTCAAGAAGTAGAAATGATGCAAGTGACAAAACAAGTCAAGAATGCTAAAACATTTATCATACATAACCTTTATACATTCAGAAAGGTAGAAAAATGCAATGTAAAGTAAGCATTATTCTATATATAAAATTGATGTTAAAATTCTGAAAGTCTACTGACTAGATAAATGCAAATAAATTAGGATTAGTATGGTTGGCTTTTCAAAACATGCATTTCAATAAGTATAGAAGGCCTTAAAAAAGTTTTGTCATTTATATTTTCAAACAACAAGAAATAATCCTGAATGCCAAAGTGAACTGCTAAACTTTAATGCTACATTAGAAATTATGACATATATATGGAAATAAGGGAAATATAGGTCTGTGTCCTCTTCGTCTGATGTATTTTCAAAGATTTACAGTATATTTGATAATTACTCTTGATCAATGGCACATTTCTGCTTCAAGTAGTTTTCCAATAGGAGTTACTGACCACCATTCTTTGTACCTAATCAGAAAATAATGTGTCAAGTGAAAACCTGACTTGTGGAGTTGTCCAGGAGAAAAGGTTACTTTATTTTAAAATCCTTTGGTGATGATTAATAATACATGTAGCATTTAAAGTAACTAAAATTTAACTGAAAGCACTCAGCAGAGGGGTAGATATAATTGATCTCCTATTGTAAGTACAGAATGGAAATTCCAAATATAAAAGCCATCCACTAACAACCAAAATGCAATTAATACAAACCAATATTTACCAACTATCTTTATATTGCATTTATAGTATTAGTTTCCAAAGGTCATACAAAAATAGACACAGCCCCTGCTTTCATGAAGTTATAATTTATATGGGTGGATAAGACACAAAATATGTAAAAAGTTAAATGAGACTGCAAAAAGGCAAACATTTAAAAAAATACAAGGGTCATAAATAGTTAACTGTTCAAAAAATGATGCTGAATTTTAAATGTGAAAAATTTCTAACATTTACTAGAATAGTTGTGAAAAACTTCATGGAGAAAGTAAAGCAAATTGCAACTGAAAAGGTAGATAGACTTTGATTAGGAAAAACATTGAGATTAAAAATCACAGTGTGATTAAAGAGTGACTATCAAATTCATAGACAGGAGCTCAAATAATGTGGTCAAGTCAGAAGGTTTCTGTAGGATGGTTATAGAACATTTTCTTAGTTACTTTTCTCTCATGGCTGAGACAAAATACCTGACACCCAAAATTTAGAAAGGAGAAGTTTATTTAGCTCACAGTTTGTGGCGGTTGTAGTCCATAATCAGCTGGCTCCAAGGCAGGGTGGCATGGTATGGGGTCAACAGTTCAAAGCAGCAGAAGACAGCAAAAGAAGGAGGCGGGAACAGCAAGCCTCTTTTCCTCTTATATTGTAAGCAGGCTACAGGGGGTGGGTGTAGCACTCATACCATCTCCTGGTTTTTTCCTTCTCTTGCACAGAATGAAGATGTTTACAAAGTGAGGACTCTGGCCCCCTGCTGAGTTGCTTCATTAAGCTTCTAAACTTCTCAAGTTGACACCATGTATCAACCATTACAATCCATCCCTGGTCAGTGTGACAACCCGACACATTTCTTTAAACCCCTTTGCAGATGGAAAGATATGTTTGTTCTTAACATTTTACAACTTGTACATTATAACGTAGGTTTAACCATCCTTAAGAACCAGAATTAAGTCTATTGACATTATATTACATTAGAACTATAATATCCTTGGCTCCCCAAAGACACATGCACATCCCTTTATGTAAAAGGCATTTAAGAGTTGCCAAAGCCTCCTCCAAGATGTAAGGCAAACTCTTAGCTGTAAGCCCCTGTACAAATGAAAAGTTAAACACTTTTAACATTTAGTGGCATGAGATAAACATTTTCATCCCAAAAGTTACAAATGGGTATAAAGGATTGGGACAAAAGCAAGTCCAAAGTCCAGCAGGGCAAACATTAAGTCGTGTAGTTCCAAGATCAGCATCTGAAGCAATCTGTGGCAAATTGTGAGCTCCAAAGAGCTTCAGTGACTCCACCCCTATTGGCCACCCTATTGGTGGTTTTAGCTCCTATGGCTTCTCTCTTAGGCCTGCTTTGCTTGCTTCTTGACACTTTCCTTAGACAATCCATATTCCTGGCTTTTCCTGGGGTCTCTACTGCATCTTCAGCTTCACACACTGCCCTCTCAAGGGCATACTACCTGGCCTTCCAGGCCTTCATAACCCTGCAACTCTTGCATTCTGCATACACCTAAATTCAGCATCACGTGGATGATGCCAAGGTCTGCTACCAGCTGGAGCAGTAGCCAGGCTTTCCTCTCTTGGCTGTAGGGGTTGAGTGTCTGGATCACTGGGCACTCTGAATCCAATTCAAAGGAACAAATTCTCTATGCTACTGCCATTCTGGAACATGATGCTCTGCAGCTTTCTCCTTAAAGCAAAGTCATCAGTTTTGCAATTCTGAGACTGCAAAGGGTGAAGACTTACTACTTTTGTGATGCCTTCAGGTCATCTTCTCTTTTCTCCTATTCCTTCTTAACATCATGGTTTCTTCGGCCCTATCTTTGCAGTTCACAGCCTTATTGGAACTTCCTTCCTGGTCAGACTCACAATGTTTTAAGTCATCCTGATGGACTCTTTGCTCTTGATTTGTAACATCAATCTTGCTAAAGGCCTCCAACAATAGCAGTGCCACAGCCTCAACATTCAATTGCCTTGAAATTTCATCTGCCAGATTAATTAGTCTACTGCCCGTAATCTTAGTCTCAGGCAGAGTCTCTAGACATGAGAAAAATGCAGACAAACTTTTTGCCAAGCCATCACATACATCATCTGGAGTCTAGCACCCAATGCAGCCCTTCTTCCCAGCAGAGACCTTCTGAACCTGGTCTTTGCCAGCAGCATTTCCATAAACCTTCTCATCTTCTGAGCTTTGACTAGAATCCCACGTATAGAACAGCTTAAGGCATTCCAGTGCTATCTTTCAGGTGACATCTCTGAACCTTTCCAAAGTCTTCCCACACACCATTGCTGAAGGCCCTTGAACCACATGGCCAGGTACAGTCATAGCAATGACCCTACTTCTCTAGTACCAAATTATATCCCAGTTACTTTTCTCTGTTTGCTGAGACAAAATACCTGACACCCAAAATTTAGGAAGGAAAGGTTTATTTAGCTCACAGTTTGTGGAGGTTGTAGTCCATAATCAGCTGGCTCCAAGGCAGGGTGGCATGGTATGGGGTCAACAGTTCAAAGCAGCAGAAGACAGCAAAAGAAGGAGGAGGGAACAGCAAGCCTCTTTTCCTCTTATATTGTAAGCAGGCTGCATGGGGTGAGTGTAGCGCTCATACCATCCCGTTTTTTTCCTTCTCTTGCACAGAATGAAGATGTTTACAAAGTGAGGACTCTGGCCCCCTGCTGAGTTGCTTCATTAAGCTTCTAAACTTCTCAAGTTGACATAGTGAATCATCCATTATAAACAATATGTTATAAGCATAAATTTCAATAGATATCAAAAGCTCTTGAGGGCATTTAAGTAATTTCAACACTTAGGAGCTTCACAGTTATAATAGAAATAATAGAGTAATGGAGATTGCTCTGGGCTTGAAGTCAGAAGACTTGAGTTGGACTCTAACTGCTAGCTGTGTGCACACGGTCTCAGGCGATTCACTCTCTAAAAGTTCAAGCATCCTCATTTACAAAATGAGAATGTTACTACCTATCCTGCCTACCTAACAGACTTCGTGTAAAAATCAAAGAAATTGATGTGAAAGTGCTTTGTAGATTACAAGGCACTTCACAAATCCAGGGCGTTACTTTATTAGAGAAAATCATACGTCATGATTAAATTGGCTGTTCAATAAGACTGATCAGGAAGTGATGTGTAGCATATCTTCTGTACTAGGAGGAAAACCAGGCAAGTAATGTCATTAAAGTGAGTCACTGGATTAATGTCATTAATGAGTCACTGGATTAGGAAGCTTGCTGAGAGAAAGGAAATGGGGCAGATTTGAGAAAAAATTGGATGGAAAAGTTAATAGGGCTGACAGCTAATTGGGTGCAGTGAATGAAAAAGTCGAGTCCAGGATCTTGGGCCTCAATGGCAGAAAGTTAGAGCCAATGAGAAGTATATTCATGAGGGAGTGACAGCGGGGAGGCCAGTTTGGGGCGTGTTGAGTGTGCCATGCAACTGGAAACTTCCAGTAGACAGTTTTAAACAGCTTTAATTTTCACAAGCTAACAAATCTCCCAAATATTCTTTTGTGACATGAGAAATCTTTAGTAACCAAGCCTTTAGTATTTTCAGGGTATAAGAGAACAAAAAGTCTGGGAGTAGGGAAGGGTGTAATTTAGTTCTGCCAACCTTGACAATGCTCATTTTGTAACATGTAAATTGAAATTGTCAGGATAAGCTCCTAAGGGGCTGCTGGTCACATCTTAAAAACTCCCCAAATGTAAGTTCACGAAATCCAGCAAGTTTGTTTTTCTCTAATTTTCTCTAATTTTATTATTAACATATGTATTTTCTATTTTCTTCCATCTCATCATTAATTGAGAGAGTTACAGGTAATGAGAAGTGGCAAACATTTGTGGAAATTTTATGATTATCCATTATTTTCGACTGAGAGTATTCAGTTTCATGTTGAATCACTCCCAAGATGACCTTGATGGCTTTGCTTTGGCTTGTTCCCACAAGCATAACTGGCCCAGAGTAGGATATGTTTTTGTTTTAAGATACATAGATATTTTGCTTTATAAAATAATTTTAAGGAATTATTCTTTTTTTCAAAGAGACATTAGATACTTTTGGTCAAATCTTCAAAGTCCATGTTTGTAAACTTTTACATATATCTGAATACGGTCATTGCTAGAAAATGAAAAATAGCCCTCACGTGTCTTCCTTCAGTCCTGCTGCCTTTCCATCATTGGAAGAAGGAGGTAGGGAGATATTTTTGTATCCATGTGAATTTTAGAGGAGGATAAATCCATATGTTTTTGATGAATTTACACTTCACTCATCAAATGTGTGGTTTTAAAAAAGTTATTTGATGTCTGAACAGATCCTTGTGGGATACTCTTTAAACTTCTTAGTTTTTCTTCTCTATCACTTCTTCTCTCTTACCAATAAAATCAAAGGATTATAATGTAAGAGAAAAATACCATGCTCCACCTTAGTCAAATGTTTCAATTTTGGAGAGCTCTAAAAAACAAAAAATTGCTCTCTTTATAGTTTATAAATCATGATTGACTCTTGATCTCTATGTGTGTGCAAATATACACACACACATATATATTCCTATCTATCTATTCAACCTGTTTAACTGTTCCTGAAACTTTATATTTATATGTAGAAGAACTGTCTCATGTCATTTTTCTAGAGAATGACCATTCCTTGGCTTCTAGTAATAGCAAATCCCCCAAAGGGTTGTAAATTGCAGGTGTAACCTTTCCTGTTTACAATTGGTGATAACAAATATGCCTCACACCACATTCTCTTCCACAGGAATAACACATGGATCCTTTCTAAGGGCGTGTGGCAGGGTAGTCAAGAAGGTACAACCAGGGTACTCTCTGCTTTCCCCTTTATCAAATTACTTTCATTCCAGTTTTCAAATTGCTGTTTTTGAGTCCTAAATCTCTACCCACACTAATTTCTGTGGGTCAGACTTTGACCCTGATTGGAACAAAATCTAGAGTCAGATATTCACAGTGTAATGCCTCCTCTTCCCTGTGTGTCAGGAGCCATATTGCTGCAAATGCTTCACACACCTTGGAGCGTGGCTTGTGGAACTGATGAGGTGAGAGCGCAGCACAGCGGTGCGGGCCTGGTAATCACAGGACTGAGGAAACACATACATCATCTGCCACACAGGTTGGCATTTCAAGTAAAAAACCTTCACACTGTGTAAGATGTTGGACAAATGATGGCCATATGCATGTTTGTCTGAGTGCAGATGGCTCTGCATTTGCGGAGAGGAGAAAGCTGAGCTCGGCTCTTTTTGAGGACAGTTTAATATTGGTGACACAGTTTATGTCCTCTGCAAAAACAATAATGGAGGGGAAGGTGACATAAATTATTTGCAAATCGTTTGACATATGCAGGGCATTGTCCTTGCAATAATCACCATCAGTCTGTCAGTTTAAGATATGAACCGTGCCACTGCCATTTTATATCACTGTGTTAAGCTTTCACATGTTGTAATTTTACAGATTTGTTCTTTGGAGAACCACTGCAACACAAATCATACGGGATTATGTTTAGTCATGTACTGGATCATGCACATTGCTTAGATAAAAATGAAATCACACATTTCCTGGGATGGGATCTTGAGGCAGTCTTGCGTTTTGTATCTCTGTGAGGCAGTAGTTAAAGAAAACTTCCCATCCATACTACCATTCAACTGTAGATCATTTTTCAAGTTTGTGGGTTATTTCTTAACTTTCCTTTCTTACTATAAAGCTATGTAGAATGTGTAAAAGATTGAAAATGGTCCACCTCAAGGATATTTCTTAGGTGTGTGTTCTAGTAAATTTAAGAAGTTAATATGCAAATATTCAGTGAGATCTCATAGACATTTGTAATTTTATATGCAGTATTATTGGGTTTCTTTCTTAACCCAGGAAAATGACTATAAACTGGGATTAAATGGAAGACTGTGCTGTCCCTGTTTCTGTTGCACAAACTTAATGCCATCTGGCATGTTTTACTTGATGTCAATCGATGATGAAAACTGTGCTTTACAGTTTAACCATGCATAGCAAATGTTGTAAATTTGCTCGACTGCATACATTTTTTTTTTTTTTTTTTTTTACCAATTGACAAATGGACTTTGGATAGAGTTTCTCAACTTCCAAGAAAACTATAAAATTCTAAAATAGGGCATTCAGAAATTGAACATAAAAATTCAAAGGGAAATATGATTTGTTTTCATTTGGAAAAGTGATTTCCACTCAGTTATAGCGACAGAGCTGCATCTGCTTCCTCATTACATGACCCTTAAAATAAGGATTTATATTTCCATCACTGAAATAATATTTGTTATTATTGAAGGTAGCCTTTATCATTCTGCCATCTTGTAGCTATGCTGATAAGTACAGTGAGACAAGCATTTACAAACAGTTTTGTTCAATTTTTTTTCAGTACTGATGGTTGAACCTAGGACTGTCACACTGAACTGTGTCCTCAGCCCTTTTATAATTTTTATTTTGAGACTTGATGTACTTATGTGATCCATCAGGGAGTTTGGTGTTAGGTTCAGGTAATTTAGGGAATCTTTATAGTAACATTAAATTGGAATTTTTTTACTTGGCACTTCGGAAAATTTTTTAATAAAAATTTAAATTTGATGAAGATACCAATAAAATCAAGTATTATATTTATAGGTCCATTTGCAATGTGAATTTTTTAGTGTTGCCAATAAACTTAACTAACCCATATATTCTGTGAGTTGTTGCCTAAGTGCTGGTAGGAGTTTTATCCCTCTATATCTAACCTGTTGAAAGCATTCAACTGAATGTCCTACAAGCACTTCAAATTCTACATGTCTTTTCTAAATTGCTATTCTTAACAGTATTTTCCTGTTATGCTTTAGCTCTAAAGTGTCTTCCAAAAGCCTCTTGTATTTGGAAGGTGACTGAGTCCTGGAATTGGTATACCCATCAGGGGATTAGTCTACCGATTGTTGGGTTGGTTCACCGATGAGTTCATAGCTGAATGCGCTGTTAGGAGATGGGACCTGGCTTATGGTGGGTCACTGGGCAGTGTGACCTGGAAGGGTGTAGTCTTGTTCCCAGCTGTTTCCTTTTCCCTCTGCTTCCTGGCTGGCATGGGATGAGCTCTTTTTCCTCTGCCATCCCTCTCTTCCATTCTGTTTCTGCCTTGGAAACAGCCAACCGTAGACTGAAACTGTGAGCTGCATAAATGTCTCCTCCTTTGAACTGTGGGCATCAGATATTGTGCCCAGTGACCATGATATTTCCTCAACTCAGTTATGTCACCGCTTAGTCAGTTGCTCCTTTACATTTTCTTGCAACTTTTGTGCTGATTTCAGCTTTCAAACACTTGTACATATTACATTTGTTTTAGTTATCTACACAGACTGCCAAGTCTTTGAGACCGTGTCAGGCACACAGATGCTCAGTGAATATTTGTTGAATTGAATCATGGTTGGCTCCTTTTTCTCCATCATCTCTGTATAATCAGGTAACATCAGTTGTTCACAGGAGTCATCTCTAGGATTCTTCCTTCCTCTGTCTGTTCCTGGTTTCAGACCCTCACTGTCCTTCTGTTATTCCATGCTAACTCTTCCTGCCAGAATGAGGTCCTGTTTCTGCTCCTAGCTCTAATTAGATGCATATTTCCTTTGGTCCGTGTACTGCTTTCTTCTTCCTTCTATGGGGAACTCCTGGTCTTCTTATATGGTTTACTTATCTAATTTTTTCCATTTATTTCTATGAACCTAAGACCTATGAAGTATTATCCTGTGCTACCCTCAGTAGGGCTTTTCTTTTTGCACAGATGGGATTTTAGATAGAAATCTGCTTTCACGGACTCTGACCTCAGGTACATGATATCTAATTTTACCTATTGTACTCAGACCTGGATTTTACCTATCTGCATATAGTAACTACCTTAAGTATTTTTCTTAGGAAAAAGTTATAACATACCCAGTCCTACAGATGATGGTATAATGAACCCTGCTCCCCTGGTCTCGCTTTAACTAGAATGATCATGTGGACTCCCTTGTTTCATCTACACAACCCACAGTCCTGCACTCCACTGTTTGGAATCAGATACTAGATGACACATATAATATTTAAACATGTATGTATTTCTAAGTGATTAAAAAACACTTCGAAACCTTATTATATCATTATAACTTAGTAAAGAATCTTGACTATTCTCTAATGTCAAGTGTTCAGATTGGTTGTCTGATAAATGTATTTTTTGTTTTTTTGGTGGTTCTGGGGATTGAACCCAGGGCCTCACATATGCTAGGCAAGCACTCTACCATTGAACTACATTCTCAGTTCTCATTAATGTATTTTCAGAAGTACATTTGTTCCAAAAAGATCTAAATAAGATCCATGTATTGCTATTAGGCTGGTTTGTGTTAAGTCTTATCTAATCTCTCAATCTTGTTGTTGGTCTCAGTTTCTCTCTCTCTCTCTCTCTCTCTCTCTCTCTCTCTCTCTCTCTCTTCCTCTCTCAGAATTCACTTGTTGAAAGGCACAGGTATGTGTCTTAGATTTACTGATGGTCTTTTCATTCCATTTATTCATTAGTTCCCAAGTTAATGAATTGGTTCTTTAGCATCCTTCAAAGGCCACCATGAGCGCATTTTTATAATATTATTATGAATACAAAGATTTAAATTTTTTGTTAATCTAGTCCTTGCAGTTATTATCTTTACCAGTGCCCAGATTGGACCATCCTTGGCCAGTGGTAGTTTCTTCAGTTTGACTTTTGAGTTTTTGTTGACTGAACAATACTTGGCTTCTTTTATTATTATTATTTTATTTATTATGACCTATTTTATAAAGTTCCTTTCCCAGACTTTGGCATCAGCTGTATGTATTAAAAACTGTATCCTGGGGTATAATATGTACCCATTTTGTTATTTACATCTTTTGTCCATTTTATTATTTGTATCTTTATTTTCTGATAATAGTATTTGTCATGCCAAACATGCTTATATAGACTATCAAAATTATGCATATTTATATACATATATAGATTATGAAAATTTACACGTTTTTTACCTGTACATAAATAAAGTTTACCAATCAAAACATACCCAAGTGATGGTGTAATACATCCATGTTTTCCTTTAAGACTTACATAGCTTCATTTTTCTAAATATATAAAATCTCTTATTTACTTGGAAATTATTCTGGTGTGTAGTATGGAGACTGTGTCTGGTTTTGTGTTTTACACATAGCTCTCTAGCCCAATGCTTATGAAAAGTCCATATTCCCTGACTGATTTGAAATGCTGCCTTTACTGTATACTTTGCTTTATTGTATACTAAATTTCAAATGCAATTAAGTATGCTGCAGGACTGTTAATACTGTTTCATTGTTCTGTTTCTTAGCACACCAAAACTGTGCTGGTTTGCTATTGGAAGCTTTAGTAGTGTGTGTTGTTTCATAGAACCAGTCACCTTACCATCGCTGTTTGTTTTCCTGCTTCTTTTTGTTTGTTCTTGGGTGTCACCTGTCTGATCAACTTGCTCAACCCCAGACAAGAGCAAGGAATGAGTGGGAAGCATTTATAACTCAGAGGGTAAAGATCTTTGGAGAAAATTCTATTTCAGGAGCATTTTGAAGGTTAATTTTTCTGAAACAGGTGTTGCATGGAGGGGTAATTGGGATAAAGGTCGTTCGGGAAGTTGGAACCTGACTGAGACATTAAGCTTGATGCTTCAGCAAGCTAATAAGAAAAATGCAGAGATCAGAAATTCCAAAATAACAATGAAAGAAGTAAAGATATGTCTTATTCTTTTTGTACTAGTCTGATTTATGTGACCTTATGCAGCTTTTGGTGAGAGTTGATTTTGTCCTAACTTTGGCATTTGTCACCCTACAAAAGCACAGGGTTGTCTGTTGCCCTTTCATACAAGGAAAGAGTTTCTTAGTGTGGTCTTCATCAGACATGGGCACTGTAAGCCACCTGCTGTAGGTGTAGTGAGAGGAAGGTGGTGGTGTTGGGAGAATCACAATACCTTCATACAAGCCCAGCCTTTGGAACCATCATGTCTGGGTTCAAATCTTAGTACTCCTGCTTCCTGGTCATGTGATCTTGGGGCAGTCAATTTCCTTATGGTGAAATGAGAAGATGGGTGCCTACCTAATAGGTGCTTAGCTGGCTAAATAAAAGGTACATAGAAGTCTCTCCTTTCTCCGTCTTGCCTCTCATTTCCTTCTCTGTAGCATGCTGATACATCCAGGAATTACAGCTGGGATCTTGCCTTTATAATCACTATATGGGTGAAGAAATTTGCGTTTAATTTATATTTCATCATAGAGTTTGAATGTTATAGGAAAAAGAAAAGAGTGTGTTTGTCTCTTTGACAAATGGTATTTGAAACAAGATTTGGGAAAATGTGGAGTAGTAAGTAAATCTTTTTTCTTTCTTTCTGTTGTGTACTAGAAATAGAACCCAGGGTCTTTGCATTGAGCTACATTGCCCACCTTTGAAAAAATTCAAATTTTGACACAGGGTCTTGCTAAGTCATAAAGTTGCCCAGGATGGCCCAGAACTTGCAATCCTCCCGCCTCAGCTCCCACAGTGCAAAAATTATATGCTGGACTAGTCTTCTTTTATGGAGAGTCTGCAGAGAGTCATTTACTTCAAATTTAAAAGGCACATGACACATTTTCATGCTATATACAATGTGTGGATTCTTTCCCAGTCAACCCTTGGAATCTTTACTGAGCACCTATCGTGGGCGAGCACTACCAGGCTGCAGAGGACATAAAATGCGATTCAGGTGAGGCTGTTGTGCTTAAGTGATTTCCAGATAAATACGGTGAGACTGATATGTTTAAAAAGGAATCAAGTTTTTTTCTTTCTTCCGTCGTTCCTTTCTTTTTTTCTGAATCACTTTCTGATTTATTGATACCTTATGGAAATAATGAAATTCTGTACACACACACCCCAAAAACCTCAGAATACTCACAATATATGGTCAGACAATTTTCTTATTATCAAACATATCTCATGCATTTGCAAATGAACTGTGTATGAGAATCAGTGATCTTGACTCACCTTGGTATTTTTACTATAAATTGACTTTCAAAATTTAAAACAAATGCTTAATCAGAGATGTTCTGTGCTCTTTACAAGTATCTAGTCTTGAAAAAATACATATATATTCTGCATTAACCCAAAATATTTCTATTTTATTGGCTTTATTTTATTTTATTTTGCTGGTTTATAAAGTAATTTTGAATCAGTGAAATACTCAGTTCCTTTCGACATTTACCCTTTTCTTAAGGAATGAAACCCACAAACACATTTAAATAGACACATCAAACCCCAAACTCCACACAACAAATAAGAGCACCCCAAATCTGCCCATTTCTAAGCCAAAGGGCCAGGTTGGTGATCCCCCCTCCTCAGCGTGTTAAGGTTAGCATTGTGTGCTTAGCTCCTTGGAAATGCACATAAAGCCCCACGCAGATGACCTTCTTCCTGTGTGCATAGGCCACTGGAAAATGCACAGAATCATGATTTTGCATTATATTATTTCAAATTCAAAAGAATTCAACAAAACTAAAAGCATAAGTTTGGGCCAGAACAAGATTATCACTGTGGCTTTTCTTCTGTAGCAGATCTACTACTCTCTAAGCAATCAGGGTTTGCAGGTGACAGCAAACATAAAAAATTCAAAATTAATTTCTTATCTGTAGATTCAAGGGTAGTCTTCTTTGGTGGCACTAGGTGGGTAGAGTTACCAGATTATTTGATGCCTAATAAATTTGAATTTCAGAAAACAGATACATATATTTCTAGTGTAAGAATGTCTCAGGCATTACTTGGACCTAAAAAAATCATAATTTATCCAATATTCAGATTTAACTATATATTTTGTTATACTTTAAAAAAATGTTATTGTAAATTTATTTATGTGTGGGATAAAAGTGATAACATAAAAAGTATACAAAGTGAAATAATTAAATCAATACACTTAACTTGTCTAATAACCTCAAATACTTGGCTTTCAATAAAAACACTTGAAATTTACTCTTGATGCTTTGAAATATACATTACTAGTAACTAGAGACACTAAACTATGCAATAGATCTAAAGAAAACCCCTCCTGTTTAACTGACCGTATCTCTATTTTTATTTGTTACATCTGGCAACCTTAACTGGCTTCTTGGAAAGAGAATGTTTTTGTATGATATTCATATTTACATACCCGTGAAGTCTGGAAAAAAGTATATCCAGGGAAAGCACACACCTGTGTGTTTCTTCAGTTTTTGTAGATTTCAGTGTCTGTAAACTGTGATCAGATGCCTCGGTAGGTCTTCCCGGTTAAAACTTTACAGTAATTAAATAAGATAAAGTATTCTGGGAATGAAAGCAGCCCCAGGCTCCATGCTTTTCTCTTGTTGCCTGTCTACAATAACTGTCTCAGGGCCGCTCTCTGTTGTCTGGCTCAGTATGAGGCTGGGTTTTCCATTTCATCTCCAACAGGTCACAATAGGAACCTAATTCCAAGCCCAAGTTCAATATTTGGCTTTTGTTAAATATTACACAATTACTGATCTTTCATGCCCAGAGGTTCCTTTTATTGAATTTTGATGTCTGATTCTGTCTCTTCCATAGGAATTGAATCTACTCACACAAAGATTCAATTTGAAACTTGTTATAAAGAATTCTCCCCCTTATGTCTGGGTAGCCCGGGCCACCAGCAATGGTATTGTTCTCCTATGTTGCTCCTATTGTAATAAGCATACAAGATGAACCTTTAGATCTAGTGCAAGTTTAATTGAAAGAAGCATTTCAGCGCTGAGATCTATTATTCACTGAATTGAAAGGGAAATAAGAAACTAACATTGATGTGTGTCTAGGGTCCACAACAAATATATTGGCTTATAATTTATTTTGAAAAGGTTCCTGGACTACAAAATATTGAATAACAAAAAGAGAGGTTGCTATGTATGAACGGGGCTGACATCTTCTCTAGAGAATGGTCAAATAAATGTCCACATGCAGAGGCAACCAGTCCTTAATTCCAAGGAGAGACAAAGGGGATGAAGTAGACATATCCTGTTCCTGTGCAAACGACTGAAGAGCAGAAGTACCATTGTTAGCGGTCCACACACTCCTGAGAGGGCAATATGTGCTCGCGTGGGGGTGTTTTGTTTTAGCGATGGCTTCTTTTCCCCCCATGACTTCATAGAATTCTTTTAAGTCTCTTGGCTATAGTAAGTTGATTTTAGTCTTGACGAAATTTCTGGTGACTTTATTAAGTTGTTAACATGATTTCCACAATTATTGCACTTACTTAGATTATAATTTTTTTCCTGTAGAAGAAACTTCTGTTGGTCTTGAAAGACTTGCTTTCAACTGTAGACATTTCAGGCTGTGTATTGCACTATATAATGCGTCAGCATCTGTCCTTCATTGATTGGTGCTCTTTCCTCTATTTGTTTTGTTGAAGGTTTTAGCAGCGATGAATTGACCAAAAAGCAAGAGATCACATTTAACTCAGACTAATAAAAAAGTCACTCCATTCTAAAGCTTCAAATTTTTTGACTGGGTTTGTGAAACAGTGGTGCTTTTGATTCTAGTTAATTGAGCTCTTACTTAGAATACAGACACTTATTATAAACTATTGAAATGTAAGTGCATTTTAGAAGCCTCTATGTACCATATTCATTAAGCTGCATATGTTTTCCAGATGCTGGTGACTTAATGCAAATCCCAGGAAAGGCATTTGCCTTCCCAGAACTTGTAGTGGTTCTTTGGATGCTGAAGTCTCATCATTTTATTGATTCTGACTTTAAGTATTTCAAATGCAATGAAGCGAAATTTGGCAAAACAATTTCTACTTTAGACAGGTTTTAAAAAATTCTGTTTGGTGTGCATGGGGATGCTATGTGTGAAAGTGAATTATTTGACAAGCAGGTGAAAACTAAACTATTTTTGGAGGTTGTTGGATAGTAATGAGGTCATAGGTAAGTTAAAGAAATAGTCCCCACTCTTCCTCCAGGTTTTTATGGTGATGAGAACTGAAGGAGGGAAGAGGGTTTCAACAGGGGCATTTAGAGGGAGTGAGGGAGAGGATGCAGGGACAACAACTTTGACTTCCTTTGAATGGTGGTGGGTTGCCAGTGTCCCTGATTTTGAAGGAAAGACCTTGAATGAACTTGGCTCTGGGTGCAGAAATTAGGGGGAAACAATAGGGGGCAATTCTGAACAAGGCTGTGCTTTTGCCGAGTGGGCCAAAGTAAAAATAAATGTTACTGTTTGGTCTCCATAGACTAGTGAGGCTGGGGAGGTCTGGGTGAACCCCCTCCAACATGGAACATCCCATTTCACAGAACATCGGTACTTTTCTTCAGGGCTACCTTCCGAGGGGACCCAAGCTATGGGAGGTGCTGCTCATTGGCATGTGCAAGGTGAAGCAGGATTTAAAGAAAGACTAGTTTTCCCAGCATTGAACAATCTCCTGCGAACCTCCCCTTCCCCTGTGGCTGTATCTCCTTGTCCTGTCACAGGTAAGATTGGCAACTATGACCTGCAAGTGAAGTTTATGACACTGTGTTCTCATGAGATACATAAGGCTCTATCTTCTTTCAAGACTAAGGTATTAGTTGCTTTTAATGGCTTTGTCTTGCTTCTGTAACCTTGCTTGCAAACTCCCTACCCACTAATTTCACTCCACTAAAAAGACCAACCTCCTTAGCAAACTGTATAAAAACTGGAGTTTTTCCTTTGGGGCTCACTCAGCCATTTTGGACAGGAGTCCCCACTGAGCCAAGTGTACACCTGCTAAACCACTTCTGTTTCTCCACTGGTCTCTCTGATCTCTTGGATTCTGCAACAAAGACATACTGGGGCTAGGTGAGATTCTTTGCAATTAATACTACTGACCTTAGGCACTTTCAGCCTATGCTTTTAAAATGCTGTTTCCAAAATTTGGCAAAGCATAAAATACATCAGAGACATTTGTTAAAATACAAATTACCAGGCTGTGTGGTGGAGAGTCTGACTCAGGAACTTGGTGGGAGAGTGAAATGGAGTGGAGATCAAGTGACGTCTAGGGATCCTTGTTTTGAACAAGCTCCTTGGGGACTCCGTATCATCAGCAAGTTTAGAAGACATTTACTTCAGGTAGGTTTAATGTGTAAAACCCCCAGGTTGACTGGATTGTACTAGAATCCAATTCCTGGATTTGATGAATAAGAATAACGTGTTACACTATTAATTACTTAATTTCATAGGCATTGCTACATTTTCCCTTTGCATTTTCATTGGGTAATTTTCTCCCTATGAAAATTACTTTACCCACAGAATCATTTTAGTTGTCTCTTATCTAAGCTTCCGGCTTAGATGAGTGAGGACCAAAACTGCATGCTATTTTCTAGATACGGATGTACCGTTGTGCCCAGTAAGGTCAGAGCAAATCTTTGCCTTTATCCTATGACTCAGGTTCTATCTCCCCATCTGTGCATTTTAACCATTCAGAAGAGCTTCTTAATATCCAGGGACATGCACGGACTTTTTTTCCCTCTCTTTTTCTGGTACAGCATACCAGATATGTTGTACCCATTCACTTCCCTTAGCTAACTTGAGCCCTCTTGGCTACTTTTGCCATATGGCACCGTGCAGTTACATCTAGAATTAACCCCATTGCATCAACGTAGGTGTCATCCTGTTAAGGACTGTAAACTGCTGCTGTATTTCCAGCAGCAAGCTCTGCACTTGACGGTGATCTGTGTCCACTGAGTATTTATGGAAAGAAACGAAGTTTCTTTGTTACATTTTCTAATTCCCTTCAACACTGAAGCACTTATTCAGGCACAGGAGCATACAGGGGACTGAGTAGCCGGCCTGTGGAGGAAGGCCTGCCTTCTAGCAAACTGAAATCCCAGATCTGGTCTCATAGGTACTTTTCACGCAATTCCTTCTAATTGTAGATACTCATTTCCCAACTTTACATCCAATTACAGTTGTGAGAGATTCTTTTACCATTTCACCCCAGAAGTAGTTGACTTTTTGAATATCCCAGTGTTGCCTGTGAACTAGGAGCTTCCTGTTCATGTATACACAATATGATCCCAATTCTGATCTCAATGGACACCCATTGTTGTATCCTGAAAAAATTTCTAATTGCTTTTGTTTTTATGCTTCATAAATCTTTCTCCTTGATAAAATGATAGGACTTTAGGAACAGAGTTCTTAAATTCCACAATAGTCCTTTGGATATGAATGGCTACAATGTTACATATTTTGGTAGATTGGAATGAGAAGAAAGGATATAAAAATATATGGACTTGGATTCATCCCAAATATTGTTATTTTAGGAACCATACCTTGGTTAGAGAGACGTTTTCAGAGCGTGCATGAAGACATCTATTAAGAACACGCGTGATGACTCAGGGTGCTGACGAAGACCAGCTGGGTCCTATGGGGCTGACCCCTGCCATTTCTCTGAGCATAAAGTTTCCTGATTCTTCCACTCTTCTACACAGCTCCTGTCACACGGGCTTCTGTGCTGTCTCTCATTCACTCAGCTGGAAACACATTTCTACCTCTTTTCCTTCAGTCTGTGCCCACTTATCATCTTCTCCTTGAGATGCTCCTTTACCTCCCTACATGAAGAGTCACTGCCCCTCTCGTCATGTGTTAGTATTTGTTTTGTCTGTGTCTGTTAGAAGGTAAACTCCCTGAGGCTTAGGCTTGTCTGTCTTGATCACAGTGTCTGGCAATAGAGCAGAAGGTCAATCAATATTCACTGACCAATACTGACTATCGGGTTTACTACACAGTACTTGTAAAATCCACATTACTATACAAACAGACTAAAAGTTATGGAATGTAACTGAGGTTTAGCCAATTTTATTATTGCAATTTAAAAATCTTTCACAAAATGTTTCAATCTAGTACTATTAAGATCTTTTAGATTAGGAAAATATTCTTCACAACTTGTAATGAAAAGTAGAAACAATCTAGTTGTCTACCAAGAAGTTGCTTAATAAGTCAATACATACCTATACATTGTAAAATCATGACAATAATAGATTCCTCTGTATCACCAGGGGCTAATTCAAGGACCTCGTTCAGACACTAAAACATTGGGATGCTCAAGTCCCTTACAAAAAATGTGGTGGGTATTTGCATACAACCTACACATCCTCCATCTAGTTTAAGCCATCTCTAGATTATTTATAATGTCTAATATAGCATAAATGCTATGGAAATAGTTGCTATATTACATTACTAAGGGAGTAAGGACAAGGAAAAATGTATCTGACTGGCCAGTACAGACCAATTGTTCTTAATATTCTCACTGCTGACCCTGTAGACACAGAGCATTGACTCTGTTACAGTATTATGGACAACATTTCTGATGTGTCACATAAAATAAGATATACATATACAAAATATTTCACCTTTGTTACAGCAGATGGAAAGAACTGAGGAGAAACGCATCAAAACCGTACTGATGGGACTGGGAATTTAGCTCAGTGGCATAAGCGCCTGCCTTGCAAGCAAGCGGTCGTGAGTTCAATCCCTGGTACTGATACAAACAAACAAACAAACAAACAACCCATACTGATTCTGAGCAGCAGTTGATTGGAATGAATTGTCTGTGGTCACAGCCGCAGCCGTGGAGCTGAGGGGAGTCCAGGCTGCCGAGCTTCTGCTGAGCATCTTCTGTTGATCCCAGATGCCTCTGCCTGTGTCGAGCTGTCCTTGGTCTCATCAGTGCCACTGCCTCTAACCCAACTCAAGAGCTTCTCTAACATCGCAGGGACTAGATGTAACCCCAGCACCTAGCGCCAGTGCCAGCCTGCCACCTCATATAGATTTGAATTACAGTGTAATATAACTTTGGGTCTTCTATGTCTTCTCCCCAGGATAATAACTTTAGAGCTCAGCAGCAGGCATAAATCAGTTTTAGCAGGAAAATCATATTGAATAGTAATACTGTCTAGTGCTTTCTAGAATGACAATGAAAGACGCCTAAAAGTCTGGAGTCAATTTTTTTTTTCTAGAACTCAGACCAATGCTGTTGAGCAACATGGAAAGGATTTAGCTATATTAAAGCAGGCCCAGCTGCTAAACTCTAAGTATGTTAGTTAATTCTTTGGGCAATACTTAGATGATGCCATCAACTATTTGTGGGCAAGTTCAGATAAAACATTTGGCAAAGAATCATCAGGGGTTAATTTTACTTGGATATTTAGCCTAAGCAGTGCCAGTAAACACAGCCCTAGCTCCAAGTTTATAATCTCAGGGAAGTAGGTTACAAAATGGTCACCATTTGTTCTTGTTTCTTTAAGCACCTATCTGGGTACCCAAGACGTCCTGTGTATAAACAGAGACCAGGGAGCGGAGTGAGCTGTGTGATGGATGACCCACAGCAGTCTGACTCCGCCTGCCGCTCTCGCTGGCTCTAATTAAAAGATGGCTAAGTCAGGGGTCTAAGGCAGGGATGACAATAGGGCAGCAGTCCCCGAAATAGCAGCAAAGGAAAATGGATGCTTTTGAGTGATTGCATGATGTCTGAATTAATGGCCAGGAAATGAGCGATTATTGCATACTTACAGCTAGGCTGTTTTATAAAGCTTGTGGCATGCCCAAAGCCATATACTTGAACTTGGGGAAATTTAAGAGAGGAATTTGTTCAGTTATTGCTTGGCTGGATATAATGCATATCCAAGCAATGTTTAAACTAAGGGGGAAAAACACTTTCTGCTATTGCTGCTTTAGTACTGATGTTTCTAAAATAAGCATAATCTTACGAAACTCATTTTGTAGACACATGTAGTCTCCAGTCAGTTGTTGACTTAGAGAAACAGCTTTTACTGCCACTGCCTCTGTTCCTGACTTATAATAATATTAGCCGGTATTTAAATAATTATTTTTCTGTGGAAGCGAAGCTTCTAACATCTCTCCCTCTCTTTTTTAAAATATATTCTCACAACACTTTAATTTGGCAAGTCAGTGACAAGCATCCTTATTTTTCTGTAGCTGATTAGTTCAGTAGGTTAAAGCATCACACAGAAGAGGCCACGTTCTAGCATTTGGTTCCCCGGGTGAGGGTGAGCTCCCTTAGGCTGCCCGCCTAACCCCGGTCGCCATTTTGTAATGGTGTCCATTCATCATGGGCAGAAACAGGAGAAAGGGTGAGGGCAGATTAGAGCAAATCCATCAGCACTACTGGAAACCCGACTGATTATGCCAGCCTCCCTGACAAAGGGCAGGAGGGATGAGGAGTTGCCTCACATAGACAACAGCATGATATGCAGATGGGGAAACTGAGGTACAGATAGATTTATACTACTAAGTCATAAAAAAACCCCATCTTTTTAATAAGCGCAAAAATCTATATGATTTTTCCTATTTTTCAGTCAGTTTGAATGTTTCAGACATAATTGTAAAAACACAGGCCACTGTCTAGCCTGTGCCACATATGGACACCTAATTATTTCTTAAACTGTATTTTGTCCTAAAAATAACTATCTCAAATTTAATGGTTCCCAAACAGATGTCAAATACAATCCTTCTCAAATATATCTTCTTGAGGACAATGGCCTACCTGAGAAGAATCTATAGGGAATAAAAGAAAGAGAAAAAAACAACCCACAGAAAATAACACTGACTTCCAAAGGCAGATGATTTTGGCTAAGGTAGATGTTATATTTGGCCTGGTTTTGTTTTTACAGGACAGTTATTCTTAGCATGGCTGACCTTTCTTTTGTGGATTTCTTTTATCTTTGCAAATGTGGGCTCCTTTGCTTTTTGCTTATTTATTTATTTATTTATTTATTTGTATTTTTGTTCCAACTGGTGGCACTTTGGAGAAGCCCTCGGTCCTGCACACTATGCCACGAAGCACCATCAAGGACCCACGTGGCTGAGGGTCCTGCCAACCATCTCACGGGTCCTCTGCCCAGGGCCCAGGGATGTGGAAAGGCTCCATGGAGATGAGAAAACCTGTTCTCCCATGCCCTACTTCACTCAGTGGCACGCGACTCTCCTTGGAGTTGTCTTTTGTAGCATTCGCTGAGTTGAAGAGGAAAAGAAGCCAAGGTCTGCAAATGCTATTTCTGAGCTTCTCTGATGGGAGGCGTTTCAGCGTCACATTCGGGTGTGCTGCACCCACAGATAACCAGAGCATGCTCTTATCAGACGGGCTGTCTTCAGCCTGTGCTTCTGCCCTATTTTCTGCCCTGGGGCAGCCTGCAGGCCCCTGGTCACCTGCTTCTGTGTTGGCTACCGGCATTATCAGTTGCTATCTGAGGCCCTCCCTCCCTGTCTCCCCAGCTGTCAATTCTGCCCTTTGCTTACCTGGAAAAGTAGCTTGTAGTTTATCCTAAGTGCCTTGCTCACCCACATTCTTCATACCTTTTGATAGAAAGGGAGCTTATTATTTACTCTGGGAATTGGAAGAGTGGAGGGGAGGTTTTCAGTCTCAGGCTTTGAGGAGGTTACCTGAGTCATAATTAAGGACACAGACTCTGAAATAAGACCACTTGGATCAAATGCCAGCTCCATCACTTTTAGCTGTGTGATGTTAGGTAAGTTGCTTAACCTCTCTGACTTGCACTGTTTTATCTTTGAGTGAGAATGATGGTTTCTACCTCACAGGTTTCTAGTGATAGGTCAGTCAGTTAATATTTTCAAAGTTCTTAGAATAGGGTAGGCAGAGGGAGTGCTAGGTGTGTAAGTGCTATCCAGTGAGAAATTACTTCTCTCATCCTTCCCTCTGTCTTGCCTTTGCTAGGGAATGTTCTGGGCGGCAAGGGCATGAGGCTGTGCGTTTGGGCACCAGAAACCTGTGGGTGCCGGCCTCTGGCAAAGCTGTGGCTGTAGGGTTAGGACATTTCCCTCTCATTGGTCCCAAGGTGTGACTGTGAACTTCAGGTTAAGATCTGCCCAGCACAGCAGCCCACTGGTCCTAGGAGCTTTCTTAGTGTGTGGGGTGAGGCGTGGAGTACAGAAAGAAAACAACTCTAGAGAAAAAACAATCTGTGAAGAGAGGAAGAGAAAGATAACGGAAAATTTGGTATTTGGAGAGCGCAGATGAGTTCTTTTCTCAGTATGAACACCTTGTACTCATTATATCTGTGGCTAAGGACACCATTTTCTGGACTGTGAGCCTCAAGCTACCTTCAGGGATGGACGTGTGTCAGGCGAGGCCAGGCAGCATCAGCCCCTGCCCCTAAGTGCCTGCTCAGACCTCCCTGTGACTCTCTGTATTCCTTATTACACCTGCTTTTCCCAAGTGCCGTTGCTTGAGGTAAAATAAACATGTGTATCTTCATCTACATTACTGTTGGCTTTCACTTTTGTTTGATGCATAAGGAACCTGCTATGTGTAGGTGTTTAGAACATTTTTAAATGCTCCATATACTTACACACAATTTCTAAATTCTGAAAGATGGAGATGATTCTTCAAATACCTGCAGACCTTGGACTCTGTTTCTCTTAATTACTGTAACTGAAGTACCTGCTCAGTGATTACTTTTAGGGGAGGCTTAATAAATATTTATTGCAGGCATGGCTGAATATATGGGCAAATGTACCATCTGTAGTATCTACCGATAAGCAGAATTTTGGGCTAATTCTTTTTTTTATTTGGCTTCGGATACATGGAAATAGGTTGATAATTTCTGGTGTAAGATGCTTTCTCGTAAGTCTTGCTTTTACTGTTTGTTTATTAACATAGTTTAATTTTAGGAAGCAGTAAGTATCAATGAACCCAGCCTCCACACAGAAGCTCAGATCTTAACAACTACTTATGTCTACCTTGTGGTTCCTCCCATCCCATCTTCTTGGCTCCATATCCTAAGGAAGGCATCGTCCGAGTTCCATGGTGAGTTACCATTGCTCGAGGGCTAGGATGGGGAAGAAAACACATGTCTATGTTCCAAGCAACTGACCCTGGAATTTCTGAAACAAATTCACTTGCAAGTTGGAGAGCGACTGTATTTTACTCAGTAGAGGGTCTGATGTGATCCAATAGATCACAGGACTTCGCAGGCCTATGATGAAAGGGGTAGGGTAGGGGGACTTTCTTTGCCTTTTGTTATCCGCTGCTTAACAAAGATATGTAACTTACTTTTAAAATACAGAATTGAAGCAGTTGGTACTAAGTGATCAGAACAGATGTTGATCTTCAGACAAACATGATCAAAATCTTGCACAGAGAGGAATCCCCTCACTCACTACAGGTTCCTAGTTCTTCAGCTGCCTTAGCTCTGCAGTGGCTTCTTCTGATGACTTCCGCGTTCCTGTGTGTATGCGGTTCTCTCTCGAGCCATCAGTGTGACTCGCCACCCAGTGAATATTTCCCGTGGAAGAGGACTCAGATTTCTTTTACCTAGTGTTGCCTCAATGTTTTTGTTCAAATCAGTAGTTCAAAGTTTGTAAAAGTATGACTTAATCAATATGGCCTCCTGAACCAAGGCACGCGTCTTGAACACCTTTGCTGGAATCAAGGAGTTTGTCACTTTCACTGGAGTTACTAGTCCCTCCTTTTTCTTTGGATTTGCTTTCTTTGTAGCTATCAGTGTCTTTTCACGCTGTCTAATGTTCTCTCAGTAGTTTTCCTTTTGATCAACTGATTCTCCAGCGATTCCTCCCCTCCACTTTTCCAGCCCCCACTGCCCCATCATCTCTCCCCTGGATGTGGGACTCCAATCTGATCTGTCCTGGACCTGGTACCCTTTAACCTTAGGGTTTTTCAGCTACCTCTTTCCTACATTGGTTCTCTATTTTCTTGAAGCACTTATTTTCCTCTGTTTTGTTTTTTCTGTTTTGTTTTGTGAGAAAAAAGATGAGGAAAGTAATTATTTTAATGTTTTGCTTCTCTTACAATAGCTTGCTTTTGCCCTCACATTGGAATGATAGCTTATGGGATTCTAATGTGGAAATAATATTCATTGCCTCATTGTCCTCTGGTCCCAAGGTAGCTTGGGAGCCGAGGAATGCTTTCTTATGCTCATTCATTGGTATGCATATAGGCTGCCTCCTTCCCATTTGAAAGTTATTAGGGGTCTGCTTTATCTCCAGTTTTCTAGAATTTCCTGATGTGGACATTTTTCATTAATTATGCTAGCCTTCAGATTCTGTTCTGGGAATATTTCCTATATTATTTATTTGATAATTTTCTCATGAACATTTTCTCATTTTATTCTTTTTGTCAGTTCTATTTATGGGCTATTCAATACCCTGGTGCCCTAATTTTCTTATATTGTTCTTTTGTCGTCTATTTCCTTAAGAGATTTTCTTATGTTTTTCTATTGCAGTTTTTCTTTTGACTGTCACATTTTGCTTTCCTAAAAGCTTTTCCTTGGTATTTGATTGTTCTCTTTCTACATTTTTTTTTTAAATTCATGGACATAATATTTTCTCTTATCCTGGTGAGCATTAATCGTTTTGTTTGGATATTTTCTTCTCTTTTTTGCATTGTTTCTCCTAAAACAAAGATTCTTTCCTTCCTCCACTAAATTTACTGGTTGAGAGTTATGTCCTTTATGTTAGGAAATTTCTTCAAATGGTACTTCTTAACTGTAAGCTTATATTAAGAACAAAGGCCATATTGTAAGTTATATCATATAAATTACCACTATACTTTCTAAACAGGAATAATCTTTGGTTTTCTGATATATTTGGTAATATATTGAAACAATATAGAGGAACTGATGTACCCTTAGAATTTTCCTTCTTCAAGATAACCATTATTCTAAAATATTGCCATGTTTTTATACTATAAATGCACATTTACATAATGGAATCATAACATATAATGTTAAAAACACTGTTTTCCACCATCACTAGGCTCTTCATATGTTCGCAGGTCAATATATATTGTTACCTTTTCAAATGGCTATGACATGTATTTAGCCAATCATCTATTGCTAGAAACATCCTGATTTCTGATTTGTCACTATTAAAAATAACCGCACTAAGCATCATTGTGTATGCATTTTTTCATGTATTTCATTGCTCCCTTAGGGAAAATTCTTAAAAGGAAAATTGCTGAGAAAAACAGTGAGGTATGTATTTAAGATTGGTGCTGTTTAAGAAAAAAAATTCTTGCTGAAATTACTATGTTTATTTTTTGGAGGGTGGGGTTAAGAAAAAAGTTGCTGAAATAAGATTGGTGCTGTTGTTGGTATATAAGGAACTTGTCAGCTGAAGAAGGTCACTGTAGGATAGTGAGCTGCCATTTTCACTGGCAAATCTTCAAATATGAATCTATGTTGTCCTGTTCTCTGAGGCTCTCCATCAAGGGGTGACAGTCTTTTGGTAAGGGTATCTAAGTGTCACTTCTGCATTTGGAAGGAAGGTGGGCAAAGTGCTGGAATTGCTGTTCCTTGTGCACTGTGAAGATGTGCGATTAATCCCATCTCCCTCCTGTTCTCTGGGGGCCGTGTGTCCCCAGTCTGTCTTGTCTTTCCAGGGAATACAATTTCCGCCTCCTGGCCTTGCAGGTGAGGATCCAGGAGTGAGGTGGCCTTTTGTAGAGCCAGCCAGACCCTCTAGGTCTACCTGGCATTCACTCCCACCCCTCGGCATCTGATGCTGTACAGCAGGCAGAATCTGGGTTTTAGATTCTGCCTGCTGCTTCTCCTCAGCAAGTCTCTCCACAGGTTCCTTCTCAGCGCGCTGAGTCGCCTCCCCCTTCACCTGCTTCCACGTATGCACCTTGTGGCTGCAGAGTTGATCAGAGATGAAGCTTGTGTTTCCATTTCTTGTTTTTTCTATTTTGCAGAAATGATGAGGGCAAATAAAAGGGACGATCCATAATAGTGTAAATCCAGAACAATTTATTTAAATATGTATCATATCCTTATTGATAGTAAATCAAGCACAAGTGTAATTATTTAAATTCACATCCTATTCATATCATACAATTGGACATCATTTGAGATGGCCTCTCAGGTAAGGGAGATAAGATCAGGGTCTCCAAGTGATTTGCTAAGAAAGTTTATATTTCAGAGACCGGCCAGGGTGTCACTGCCGGAGGGAAGAGAAAGAACTGAGGAAGATACCTGAGTTGTTCACAATAAGCAAGTCCTATTATGGTTACTTATTTTCTTGGAGCTTTGGAAGACTTTGTCAGGTATATCATCCTTAAAATAAGATACATTTAATCTGATGAGAATGTAATTTTGGGGGAGGGTCCTGGGGCTTGAACCAGGGCCTTTGTACTGAGATATACCTTAAGCTTTTCATTTCTTTTCTTTCTTTTTTAATTTCTTTATTTTCAGACAGTTCTCATTAGGTTGCTAAATTGTACAGGCTGGACTCAAATTTGTGGTCCGCCTGCCTCAGCCTTATAGAGTGCTGGAATTGCAGGCGTGCACTACCACACGCAGTGAAGAATGTAGATTTGTTTACAAGAATAAACTGCTTAAACACAACACCCAGTGGCAATGATTACTGGATCCTTTAATGTAAAGTTATGTTTTTACAGGGTGAAGGTTTTTCTTTGCTTTGAAATGTTATGTTCTCCAGATCTTTAAACATAAAGTTTCCAAAACCTCAAATGGTAGTTTGTGTTACTCTTCCTTTGAACATCCTGAAACTTAGAAAGAGAATCTATACTTCTCAGAGACATCAAACCCTCCTTTCACTAAATAACCATGTAGGCAATGTGCCCTCAAAAGAGGAAACACTGACATCTATGAAACAAAGAAAGTTGTATCTGATGTCCTGTTTGCACAGAGAAAAAATATCTCTATGAAAAAAGCAAACTGAGTTGGATATTTAAAAATTCACTTTGGTAGTATTTGTTTCTCGCAGTCCTCTACACACCCATAATAAGTAAGCCATCAAATGGAACATGATCATGTCAGAGTTGCCTTGTTTTGCACTAACAAAAATACACTTACTTTACAGGAAGAATCGATAATGAAGATCTGCAGACTTTGGTTGTTTTGTATTTTTGTTATAGTCCCCTTATTATTAATGCACAGTGACACTTTCTAAATTTTTTTACGGAAAAAAAGGAAAAATATTTCAGTCACAGAAAATGCAGCTGGGCTGCGCTATTGCCGATCAGCTTCCCAGCTGTGTGGGCTCTGCTGGCAGTGCAGGAGTTAGGGCAACTTGCAGTTCTGCTCCTCCCTCTCCTCCCTCTCTCAGACCATCTGAATTGTGCCTCCAGGACAGGGAGTGAAGAAGTCTCTGGATTTACATGACTGAGTACCCCAACACTAACACCTTTATTTGCCTAGGGGACGCGTGTGTGCTAACATACTTTAAATTATATGTGCATTACATAAATCAAACTGAAAATTAAAGATGATCTATGCAGTGCATATTAAATAAACAATATATTTAAAATTTCTACCTGCACCCCAGTGGTATATCATTGCTATCTTGAAGTTCACTGGTCTGGAATCATCTACAAAATGAGAGGTCCTAGAATTTGCCACTGTAGTAAATGGATCATTTGGAAGGAATATCGGAGTCTAGACTAGTGCCTGCTAGTTAATGTTCTTCCTTCTCAGCACCCTTCTAAAGCACTGTGGATTATAGGTCACCCTCACGAATGGAAAAGTTCCTTAACTGGATGCTGGTATAGAATCCAAATCCCAGAAATGTGTTTCTCTCCTATGTGATTTGAAAGTATTGTTGACTGTTTTTATGTCCTCAAAGTGCAGGATCAGAAATGGATCAGATTAGTTGCAGATGCCCCCCTTTCCCCCCACTTTTGTAACGGGCTGTGCTTTAATTCAAAAGGAAACTTTTCAGGCCATTAAGCTTCAATACAGTTTAATGCCTTTGGGCTGTGGGGCTTGAAATCATAGAGAAGGCAGAATAAATGTTTTAAAATAAAATCTGGAACACAAAGTACACTCTTTTGATTTACTGCAAATTTGTTTTTCATTTTGTGATTGTCTGCCTTGTTCAAATCAAAAATCTTGCTAAAGTCTAGGCTGCAAAAGCCCTAATGGATGGCCCAGCCCTCTTAGGAGTGGACCAGCCAAGTTTGCCGGTTAGGCTTGTCATAGAAGGAAGAGGGCAATGACCCCTGCCTCTTTCTGCTTGTAGTTTTAAAATAGTCCCAAATGACCAGTTTGCATTCTAGGCCATAGTAACTCTTTTGCAGAATGAATAATATTTTCTTAAGCACTTTTAAGTTGTCATTCACAGCCTCTTTTAAAAATGATTTAATGAGTAAAAATATGCTGTTTATAAGTCCCTAAGTGCATATTTCTTAGAATGACTGAAATAGTAGCTTTGTTTACACTCATTTACTACAATGGCCAAGGGGGATGTTCTGGCAGTCAGAAATCCCTTAAAATGATGCATGAAGAAAAGTCCTATCTGCTTGGTCATCTTTGTTAGGATCAAGTTCTTTTTTCCCACAACTGATTCACTTAAATTTGCCCAGATCTTCGTTTAGCTTTTCAAGTCAGGAAATGAAGCCTGGCACACACACAGATGACGTGCTCCAGCGTGAGCCCGGGGTAGTAGGTAATCAGGAACACAAGTCAGGTTCTTTGAAGATCCAGTCAGTGTGCTGCCTAGCGCTCCAGCAAAACCTCCCGTATCAGAAGAGCGCTCATAAGGCAGACAGACGCTGCGCTCTTACCTAAGCAAATCAACAAGCTACAAAGGAGGAGAGTTCGCATACATCTGCTTTAAGTCTGGGGATGTAGCCAGTCATATATAATTGACGTACTAATTATGAATTATTTCCCTATTTGTTAACCAGATCCCTAAATAGTATTTTATTAAGTAGTGCCTTGCCCTCTGCCTTAGTTACTATGTGTGGTTTAAGGAAATATAACCAGGTTGATTTAAAATATTCTCCAATTCAGAATAGACTGAGTTAAGAAGTGCTACAGTATTGTATATGTCATCTTTCATGTAGCAAAAAGTGCCAGTTTTAAATATCCTAAATTGAAAAATTAGCTTTACTTACGAATTTGCTATTATCTAATCTCTCTGGGGTTTTCAATACTTCTATTTCATAAAATTAACAATCATTCTAATTTGAAGTAGGAAATTGTTTTTCCAAAAAATCAATTCTCCACTAAGAAAAAAAAATTTAATTTTATTTTTAAAAACAGTATCTCCAGGAACCACTCCATTAGGAACAGCACAGGCTGAGATGAACTTCAACTAAAAGCCAAGTGATCCTGTGAGACCGTCGTACCAAAATTTTAAATGACAATATTAATATGTTGTTTCCTTTTTAGCTGATGTTTCTCAGAATAATCTAAATCCTTTGAATAAGCTTTAAAAAACATGCCCCATTGTTTATATCAGCACAGGGGTTTCAGGAAGCCTGGTGTGATAAAATGAAAGAGACCATATCAGTACGTCTCATTAGAAAGGAGGACCCAGGGATGTTACAATGTGTTATAGCCTCAAATAAAAATGGAAAAACACATGTAAGTCTTGTGCTTACACAGCCCTTCAAATGCAAAGTCACTATCTGACTTGTTTTAACAAATTTTTTGATCCCAATTAATTCAAATTCAGCTAGAGGCCACCAAAGCCTAGTTACAGAGATTTAGGAGAGGAATGAGAAAATCTGAATTCTTCTGAAGAGCTGAAGCTTTAAATAGGGAAGTATTTGAACTGGGAAAACTCATCTTTTTTCTAATGAGGAAAGTGAGGCCACAGTGCATCTTTTCATCAGAGAATAACATTAAATTGATTTCAGGGTGGCAGTCCTTGATTGGTTTTCAAATAAAGGTACCATTCTTTGGAATTCTGCATTCAAACCCAGTTTCATTGTCACCTTGAGAAGTACTTATTTTCATTCTGCAAAAAGCATTTCCTGTGAAGTGGTAATAGCACAATGAAATTTTATCAGGTGCCTCAGTAATGTATAGTCATCAATGAATCTAACAAGGATACATTTTATAAGAAAATCAATAAAAGAAAATGATTATATTGTTGACTGGAGCCAGCATCCAGAAATGAAAAATAGAAAGGAAAATATCAGTTTGCATCGGACAGGGTTTCAGTGTATATAATGTGCTGGGATCGCCTCTTCAGAGTTATTAGGTATCTAGCAAAACAACAGGCAGCAATGGGATAAAAATACTTCAATGCTTTTTAAATGTCAAAAACAACCTTAAAGCCACTATTTCATCCCTAATCTATTGTCTGAATAAAGTGCAGCTTCCTGTCCTGCCGAAATGTTTATGTGTTTAAGTTGAAATGTGCTGTGAGCCACTGTTTGGAGCTATTACGACACATGGGAAAAACTATTCAAATGGTGAACTGAAAAAAGAAAATCAGTGAAATATTCTATCAAATTGACATCTGGAAAACATGAGAAATGAATTTTTTAAACCTCTGAGCATTGGAGATCTTCTATATAGACATCATCTGTCTATTGTTGTTTATGGATACAAGGACACATACTAGAGAAAGAGTGATTTATACATGACATGAAGCATAGAAAATACCAAAGATTTTAAAGCATACTTAACCTAATTAAAAATAGCTTAAAAACTGATTCAACACCATTTTCCAAGTTTTGTTATTACACGTGAGTAATGTATTTGCTATCATAAATGTATCTGCTTCTACTATATGGACTTATCTGATATTTTGATTCACTACTTCCTATACAATTAATTAAAAATGCTTATATAGGTATACTTTTATAAGGAAAATTATTTTAAAGGCTAACAATTGCAGTAGCCCCTGACCTCTCTTCTCATCTTCAATGGAAACCACTTTTAATGCTTTAGACTTTAACTCTAGTATTTATGATCATTTTTCTGAAGGAGAAAAAAGCAAACAAAAAACCCCTCATTTTGCATCGTCCATTAGGTTCCTAAAGTGATGATGAGGGTCAGTGTGCTTCTCCCCCTTCCTCCTTTCATAACTGTGATATTAGACCATTTCCTTGATTGCATATTTGTTTTCCCAGGAAGTAATAACTCTTGCTATTTTTCATTTGCTTAGTTTTCTGTTTCTGTTCCACTTTATCTCTGGATCTTGGGCAGAGGGATCAATCTTCTCTGCACTACAATCAAACACATCAGAACACCTTTTTCTCAGCCATAGCCCCCAGCCTGCCCAGGACCCCTTGAATCTCCCTTTCCCGTGGTCTCCTAGATTCTCTTTGTCTTCCTCCCTTCCTAGTCCTTGCTTCTCACCTCTTCTCTCTTGTCCTACACCCTTTTCCATAGTGAACACCTCAGTCAGCTAGCATTCTAATGAAATAAGCAGAGGAGAAGAGGGGATCTTTTTGGTCTTTATAGTTCTAACAGTTTTATTTTGTCCTTATATTTGATCAATAGTTTGGCTGAGAAGGGAATTCTGGTATGCAGATGAGTTCCCCTCAATATTTTCTAGTCTTTACTGCATTGTTTTCTAGCTGCCTATTTTGCCCTTAGGATTTCCTTTGCATGTATCAATCTGCTCCACCATGAAAAGCCTCCTCATGTCTTTTGTTTCTAGAGTTCTCAAATTTCATGATCATGAGCCTTGATATCACACTCTTCATTTACTATCCTGGGTACTTGGAAAGTCCCTTTAGTATGGAAGCTCATGTCTTTTGCTTTTGAGTGTTCTTTTTTGTTATTCTTTCTTTGCTGATTTCCTCCTCGTTTTGTTCTATTATTTCTTTTTTAAAACTACTACTATTCAGAAGTTAGACTTTCTAAACAGATTGTCTAGTTTTTTTTTACTTTATTTAATTCATGTCAATTTATTTATAGGATTTATTTGATTTCTTTGTCCTTCTGGCCAGTCAATTGCTTTTTTTTTTTCCTCTTCATTTCTGTGATCACAGTTTCCATGGTCTCTTTAGTATTCTCTGTATACTTTTCTGAAAATAACTTTTTTGAGGATCTTTTTCATTTTTAAAGTTTTTCCTATGTGTATGTGTATTTCTACAGTATTTCCATTTTTTCCTAGTCTGATGAGCTCTCCTTCCCCTACAGTGACCATTAATCATAACTGTCAATTCTTTTCATGGATCAAATGACATTTAGCAGATTAGGTAAAGACACTTCTGGGTGTGTCTTGGTGGCTCATGGGGGTATGTATTGAGGACTATATCTGGTTCCTCGCTTTTCTTCACATGAGATTTTGCCCTATGCTCGGCTTCCTGGGCTCCAAGTGGCTTTGCTCACTGTGCCCTCCTGCCATGATATCTCTCACTCAGAATCAGTGTACCATGGACTGAAACTCATGTGACTGTCAGTCAAATTAAACCTGTCTTCCTTTAAGTTGTGGATGTTGGATATTTGTTTTTTTTATTATTTTTTTTTTATTTAAAAGAGAATAAAACAAAAGGGGGCAGTACAGAGCAGATCAGAACAGGACAACATAGGCAACACAGTACTTTACATTAAGTCAACTGGACATCAACAGTATCTAACACCATATCTCTTACTCTGCTATAGTTGAGCATAGTTTCAATTACAATAATATCAAACATAACACAATAGTAT
>PVJX010014659.1:0-44370 GCA_004027295.1 Dolichotis patagonum | reverse complement strand
GCGTTAGTCCATGTGATGCTTATGTGTGGAGGTTGAACAGCCACAGTGTGGTCCCTCTACTGGGCTTTTCTTCTATCATAAGCTCAATCGGGGCTTTCCCTTCAGCCTTGATCAGAGCAGAGGGGCATTTTATGTTCTGACACAGTTGATCCTACTAGGCCAACCCATAGAACAAGCAACAAATACACCTTGCTGTGAATCTCTAAGGCCGTACTATACCTTAGCCTAAAGTGCTGTGCGTGTTTCCCAGTCTATAAAATGGGAAAAACATTATCCATTTTGTCAAGTTAGCGTCAAGGCAGTGTAAGGCAATGTCTGAAAAGGTCAACCGTGGTGGTTTCAAAATTGGGGGAAGGTGGCAGTGTAAGAGCTGGACTTTTGAAGGCCTTACACTTTTTTTGTAGTACTTAACATTGAATCCATGACTTTAGTACTAATTTACAATACTTTTAAATTTTTTTTTAAATTTTAAAAGTTTGATAAATTGCTCAGGCCTGGGTAAAACTTTAACCCTCCTCACTTTATTATTTCTGAAGGTGCATCTGACTAAGGGAGAGGGCTTCTTTCTGAAGTAATTTATTTCTTTCCTTTTAAGAAAATATCAGACAATCTACAGTTCTAGTTTTTACCTCCTCTCTAAAACTTAGACACTCCTCTACTTCTCTGCAGAATCATTAGCCTCTAACAGCTGCTCTAACCTCATGTTATAAATATTGCATTTGGACTTTCCCTCTATGCTCTGTAGATCTGTAGGGTGGAAGCTGATTTTTATGTTCAAGCATCCCACAAACAAGAGCATCGGTAGAAATTGCAATGGAGACTCATACAAAAATAACTTTAAATTTGTCAAGGATTACAACAAAATGACATGATTGTACAGTCAGTAAAATGCCAAGCACATCCAGGAGATATCTTCCAGTCATGAGGTGTCTCCATCACGGCCGTGAGGAAACAACCTTGCATGGAGTATCTCGGAAGTCCTCGCTCTGCTCATCTCCTCAGCACTTGCTTATGAAGGAGGGTAGTTTGAATGACATGGTACCATTGTGCGCCATTTTCATTGGTTGATTTCGGTCTCATTTAGCAGGTCTCAGTTTGCTCTGCATAAGTGTCTGTATTGTGTGTATACTTATGTTTTGTGTTGTAGCTCAGTGTAAGTTTGAACAACTTTATTAAGGTACAATGAACATGCAGTGACCTACATGTATTTAAAATAAACAATTTGAAACATTTTGATATATGTCTATACCTGTGAAGCTATCCTACAACCCCCCCCCCCGATTACCCACTACACCAAGTTTTCTTGTGTTCATGGTCCAACCTCTTTCATAGCCCCTCTCTAGTCCATCCCAGACAACCACAGATCTATTTTCAGTACTGTAAATTAGTCTGCATTTTCTAAAGTTTCATATAAATGGAAACATGTAGTGTGTGCTCTAGTTTGACTTTTTCATTCAGCATAGTTATTTTGAGATGAACATTTGAGTGTTCCCAGTTGCAAACTGTTAGGAATAGAGCTTCTTTGAATGTTCATGTAGATGCCTTTGTGTGGGCATATGTTTTTATTTAACTTGGGTAAATACCTATGAGTGAAATGGCTAGGTCATATTATAAGTTTCTGCTTACCCTTATTTTTGTAAGAGTTGGATCATTATAGATTGCCATCAGCAGTGTTTTAGAGTGACAGCTCCTTCACCTCTTCGCCAATACTAGCATGGTCAGACCTTCTAATTACAGCCGTTCTATTAGGTGTGTGGTGTTAATTTGCATTCCTCTCATAACGAACCATGTTCAACATTTTTTCTTATATTTATTCACTTCCTATACATCTCCTTTGGACAAGTAGATGTTCATATTTGTCTTTGCCACTATTTTAATTGGGATGTTTTCTTAAAGCTGTATTTAGATGCCTTTCATTCATCTTCATTATGACTTTTATAAAAAATATGTATTGCAAATAGTTTTCCAAGTTTGTGGCTTTTTATTCTCTTAAAAATAGCATTTGGGCAGCAGAAGTTTTTCATTTCTTTAAAGAGTACTTTATCAATTTTTAATGTGGATATATATATGTGGTAGCTAACAAATTATTGTCTACCCCAAATTATATAGATATGTCTTCTGTTTTCTTCTAAAACTTTGATACTTTTATAATCTTACAGTTATATTTACCATCTTTCTTGAGTTAATTTCCATTTTGGTGTGAATTTGAGATCACAGTTCAAACTTTTGCACAGAGATATAGAATTGTTTCAGTCACTATCAATTGAAAGTCTTTCCTTTTTCCATTTTGGAGTTTTGTTGAAATTCAGTTGTCCATACACATATGAGTGTACCTCTGAACAATCAAAGTTACTTTGTCTCTTCTGGGTCCTTCGCATTTCATATGAGTTGTAGAGACCACCTGTCAGTTTTATTGAAACTGATGGGGTTTTGATGAAGATTATATATGTCAATCAATCTGAGAAGAATAGCATCTGAAGAATACTGAATGCCTACCCATGAATGGAATATTCTACCCATTTGTTTAAGTCACTAATTTTTCACAGCAATGTTTTTCAGTGGGCACTGTATATGTTTTTTAAATCTGTACATTGTTTTGAATATTTTCATCTTTTCAAAATTTTAGTAGAGTTCCAGTGACCACACACCCCACCTAGAGGATCTCATTGAGACTAAGAGAGTTAGGCAGATCCCTGCCCCCACCCAGAGGGCCTCAACAGTCCAAGGTGAGTCTTCTCTCCACCTTTAGGGCCTTGGCAGGCTACAAGAGCATGAGTTAGCCCTCTCTCCATTCAGAGGACCCTGAGTGAGCCTAAGAGACACCCAGAGGCACAGTAGGGCCCCCATTGGGGTGCACACCATAGTCAAGTGGTTCTGGTGGCTTGGAAAAATTTGAGGCAGTAGTAACAATACAAGCCAGGGGTCGATTCACATCAATACTCCTAGGCTAGTCAGCTCTGGAAGAATCCAGGACTTAACTCAATTGGCCCTGCAGGAAGAATTCAAGTGATTGGCCCCTCCATACATTGTGGAATTTGGCAACTGGATTAATATCAGTCACACAATAGGATCCTAAGAAGCACAAGATGAACAGGCAAGATTCATTTTGAAACTAGTCAGGTTGAAAAAATCAAAATATAGGGGCTGGGGATTTAACTCAGTGGCATAAGTGTCTGCCTGGCAGACACTTTGATACCTGGTACAAAAGTTTGATACCTGGTACAAAAAAAAATTGAAATATGAACCAAGAGGTGAAAATGACAAGACAGAAAAGCAAAATGCAATCTGAGACCTCCAACTCATCTGGAATAAGTGTAGGAGACATAAACATTAAGACATTGGAAGAAACACAACTGAAAGCTCTGAAAAGACAGTAAGTGAACTAAAGAAACAAATCTATAAGGCTATAGAGGAAATCAGGCCAGAAATAATCTCTCAGGTAAAAAAAAAAAAGAACTGACAACATTATTAAAGAATTGCTCAGAATATCTAGAGAAGACATATATAAAACATATACAGGAGCATAGTAAAATGATAGAAACCTTCAATGAACTATATAGAAAAGAGACAAAATGCATGATTCAAAGGGGTATACAGGAAATTAAAGATTCCACTGAAACCTGGAAAAATCACTTGAACAAAACTGAAGATACTTTCAGACATTGAAGACAGGATTGTAGATAGCAACAAAGAAAAGAAAGATCTCTTAAAAATAATGAGGGACCATAAAATAAAAGTAAAACTGCTCCAAAACAGTGACATGAAAAATAATATAAGATTGATAGGTGTCAGTGTAAAAGCAGAAGTCAACACAAATGCCATAAAAAACCTATTTGCAGAAGTATTAGCCAAAAATTTCCCCAAATGGGAAAAGAATATGAAACAAAGATAATTGAGGTAGAACTTATCTTTGAGGTAGAACATCAAACAGCCATAACCAAAATAAGTCTATACCCAGAATATAATAATCAAGATCCTAGAAAAGCAGAACAAAAAAATATTAAAAGTTATTAGAGAAAAGAAGCAAATCACCTAGAATGGAAAGCCCATTAGAATCATGGCCAACTTCTCAACACAAACCATCAAGTGAATAAGAGCTTGGAGTATTTCAAACCCTGAAAGTAAACAACTTCCAACCCAGATTGATGTACCCTGCAAAACTATCTTTCAAAATTAATGGAAAAATAAGATATCTCTATGACAAAGAACAATTGAAGAAATTCATGTCTACAAAACCAGTGCTAGCAAGAGTACTGACAGGTATTCTGGATAGAGATAAAAATGACCACAATTCCCAGAACAATAACAGAAAGAAACTACCAGGGCAAGCAATGAAACAGAGCAGAAAGCAGAAACCAACAACAGGAAAATAACATGACAAAGATAAGCCAATACATATCAGCAATCATCATCAATGTAAATAATGTCAATTATTCTATCAAGAGAAACAGATTGGCAGAATAGATAAAGAAACAAGATTCAACAATATGCTGTATACAAGAAACACATTTAATACAGAAAGATACTCATACTGAGAGTCAAAGAATAGAAGACAATACTCCATGCAACAGGAGCCCAGAAAATAACAGAACTAGCTATTCTCTTTGTAGACAATGTGAACACCAAACCAGAAATGTCCCAAACAGATAAAGAAGGTCACTACATACTTGTTAGGGGAAAAATTCAAGAGGAACAGATAACAATCAAATATATATGCACTAAACTTGGGAGCACCAAATTATATAAGACAAATATTAAGAGACATGAAAAATCAAATAAGCAACAACACAATTGTAATGGGGGACCTTAATACCCCATTGTTACAAAGAGATAGATTAACTAGACAAAGAATTAGCAAAGAAATGACAGAACTGAATCAAACATGAACAAATGGATGTAATAGACATTTTAAGTGTTCCACCCAACAACTTAAGAATACACATTCATAGGGCCAGAGTTTAGCTCATTGGTACAAGTGCCTGCCTGGCAAGTTCATGAGTTCAATCCCTGGTACAGAAAGAAGAAGAACAACAATAATAACAACAAAAAGAATACACATTCTTCTCAGCTGAACATGGGACTTTCTCTAAAATAGACCATATACTACCCCATAGAAAATGCTTAAGTAAATGTAAAGAAACTGAAATTATCCCATGCATGTTATCTGAACATAGTTCACTGAAACTGGAAATTAATGGCAAAAGTAACTGCAAAAACTATAAACACATGGAAATTAACACTCTGCTGAAAAAAATCATTCAAGATAAAATTAAAGAAAAAATTAAGCAATATCTACAGTCAAATGAAAATGAAAATACAAAATGGTGGAACCTGTGGAACACAATGCAAGCAGTCCTAAGAAGGAAATACATAGTGGTGAACTCTCACATTAGGACAATAGAACGAACACAAATAAACAACTGAATGCTGCACCACAGACTTCTAGAAAAAGAAGAGCAAGTTTAGCCCAAAGCTCATTGAAGGGAGGAAATTATGAGTATCAGACCAGAAATTAATGAAATTGAGACTGAGAAAACAGTACAAAGAATCAATGAATTGAAGAGTTGGTTCTTTGAAAGAATCAACAAAAGTGATAACTTTAGCCAACCTTATCAAGAAAAAGAAAGAAAAAAACTCATATTCATGCATTGAGGCATGAAATGGGTGAAATCAATACAGATCCTGTGGAAATTCAGAAGACCATCAATACCTACTTTGAAAATCTTCACTCTCATAGGATGGAAAACAGAAGAAATGGATAGATTCCTAGAATGTATAAATTAACAAAGCTGAGTCAAGAAGATATAAAAATTTTGAATAGCCCAACATCAATAAAATTAAAAATGTAATTAAAAACTTACCAACAAAGAAAAGTCCAGGTTCTGATGGATGCACAACTGAATTCTTCAAGAAATTTAGAGTAGATTTAAAGCTAATGCTCCACAAACTCTTCAATGAAATTGAAAGGGAAGCAATTTTCCCTAACTCATTCATGGAGGCAAGTGTTAGTCTAATAACAAAGCTGAGAAAGACACAACCAGAAAAGAGAACTACAGGCCAATCTCCCTAATGAACATAGATATAGAAATCCTCAATAAAATACCAGGAAAAAGAATGCAGCAAATCATTAAGAAGATTAACACCATGAGCAAGTGAGATTCATCCCAGGAATGCAGGGATGGTTCAACATCCACAAATCAATAAACATAATGCACCATATCAACAGAGCCAAAGACAAAAATCATATGATCATCCCAATAGATGAAGAAAAAGCTTTTGATAAAGGCCAACCTCATTCATGATAAAACTCTAGGGGAAATCAGAATAGATGATCTCTACCTCAATGTGATAAAAGCCATCTATGACAAACCAAAAGTCAACATCAGAGAACATGAACAAAAAACTGAAAATTTCACTCTAAAATCAGGAACAAGACAAAGATTCCACTGACACCATTCCTGTTCAATATAGTACTAGAAATGTTAGTCAGAGCAGTTAGACAAGAGTGAGAAATAAAGGAATAATGATAGGAAAGAAAACATTCAAGCATCATTATTTGCAGATGACATGATACTCTGCACAGAAGAGTCTAAAAACTCTTCCAAAAGACTACTAGCACTAAAAAGCAAATATAGCAACATAGCTGGATACAAAGTCAATAGTTAAAAATCAATAGCCTTCCTGTACATGAATAACAATCTCACTAAGAGAGAAATTAGGCAAACAACACCTTTCACAATTGCATTCAAAAAATGAAATACTTAGGAATCAATCTAACGAATGATGTAAAATGTCTATATCTTGGAAATTACAGAACTCTGAAAAGGGAAATTGAAGAGGATGTCAGAAAATGGAGAGATAGCCCTTACTCATGGATAGGATGAACCCACATTGTGAAAATGGTCATACTCCCAGAACTGTTATATAGACTTAATGCAATTCCAATAAAAATACCATTAGCATACCTCACAGATCTAGGGAAAATATTCCTAAAATTCATTTGGAAACAGAAGATACCTAGAATATAGTAAAGGCAATCCTGGGCACCAAAGGCATGGCTGGAGGCATCACAATCCCTGACTAGAAATTATGCTGTAAAGCTACTGTGGTAAAATCAGAATGGTATTGGCAAAAATCAAAACAAAACAACTCCCCTCCTCCCCAAAAAACCCCACAGACCTGAGGATCAATGGAACAGATTAGAAGATTGTGTTGGTTGCTTTCCTCTCATTACTGAGACAAAATACCTGACACCCAAAATTAAGGAAGGACATGTGTATTCAGCTCACATTTTGTGGAGGTTTCAGTCCATACCCAGATAGCTACAAGGCAGAGTGGCACATGGCAGAGAAGCAACAATGCATGGCAGCAGAAGACAGTAAAAGCAATAGGAGAAAACAGGGAGGTGCATGCAGAGAAGACTGTTTCTATGTCTTATATTGTATGTAGGCCACAACAGCTCTGGGGTGTGTGGCACTCACACTCATAGTCCCAACTTTGGGCCATGAATCAATCACCAATTCTAGAAGCCTGCCCCCATGACTGCATGAGGCTTTGGGGGGACATCCAGACACAAACCATAACAAGGTACAGACACGACTACAAAGACACCAAGCCACCTTATTTTTGACAAGGGTGTCAAATATATCTGCTGAGAGGAAGATAGCCTCTTTAATAAATGGTGCTGGAAAAATTGGCTTTCCACATGCCAAAGACTAAAACAAGACATGTGTTCTATCTCCATGCATGAAAGTCAAAATGGGTCACAGCAGCTAAAAACCTACTTCAACTTACTAAGATACATTATGAAATAACGCAACCAGTCTAAGTTTAATAGCTGAATAAGACTGAGGGTGAGAGGCTGGAGGGAGGGGAAGGGGAAGTGGGTTAAGACATGCCATGTATAAGAACCTAATGACTTCAAGGGATCTAAACATTGTAAGTCATAGACATGAGTCAACAACAATAATAACAAGAATGAAAATGGGGAGAACGGATTTAGTGACAGAGAGATGAAGTTGGATCAAAAGGGGACTTAAAAGGAAAAAGCCTGTATTTTGTACACGTACCCACTCCCTGAGATGAATGTAAACATGATGTACTGCAGACATGCCCAAATAAGACACAAAGAACAATAACACTGGTCTTCCCAGCCCCCACACATGTGGGTAGGTTGGGATACTATTATTGATCATTGCTGCGTTTTGCTTACTATGTGCTCCAAGTATGTGTGATGCCTGCCCCATATGAGTTTCACTTCCGTCACCTGTGTGTCAGGCTTAGGAGGAGTTAGCATTGTGGGTTTCCATGACAGGGCACCCTTGTCACCTATGTGACCCCTGCCTGAACACCCCAGTGCAGTCAAGTGATGATGGTGCAAGTCATTGACTTGTAGCGCTGCACCCCTGGCTGTCCTGGGCCCTGGTCACCCAGGCACTGGAAGCTGCACAGCCCGTTGTACACTGCCAAACACAAGTGGTCAACGTGAGCATGAGTGTTTCTGCTGCCTCCTTCACGATGCAGGCTGAAGGTCACCGTCTTCATGACACCCATGTATGGTCTGTGTGTATGTATCCTTTTCATTCCTATTTTGCATCGAGTTTTAATCAAGAGTGAATTTTGAGTTTGGTCAAAAAGTTTCCATATTAATTTAGGTATAATTTGATTTTCTTATCCTTGAGTTTATGGGCAGTTATGATTAATTAAAAAGATTTTTTAATCACAACTTTACAGTGGGGTAAGGACCACATTACCATGATATATGATTGTGTACATATAAAAATTGGATTTGATTTTTTTAAGATTTAATTTTTTTGGCATCTATCCTCACATAGGACATTCAGCTTGGTCTTTGTTTCTAGGTCTTTGATGTCTTTGGTTTTAGTTTCAAAGTAATGTTGGCCTCAGAATCATTTGAGCAGTAGTTCATGCAGAATTGGCACTGATTTTCCCTAGTTTTAGGTTTTACATTTATGTCTATGGTTCCTCCTGAGTTAGTTTTCATTACAGGATAAATTAGGAATCAAAACTAACACCTTTGCATGTGTATTTAACTTTTGCATCCATTGCTTGGTGACAAGGCCACATTCTCCTCAGTTTTGCAACTTTGTTAAAAAGTCAGTTGTCCACATATGTGTGCTCTCATGTCTGGCTCATCTGGCCCATTTTCATGTTCTACAGAATTCAACAGAGAGGATAGCAGGGCTGGAGTTTTCTCTGAGCTATGGCATTATTCTCACTACCTATTTTCTTCTTGATTTTGCCTGCATAGTTTAGGTGCCAGGACACTTACTCATTTCATCTAAGTTGTCCAGTTTATTTTCGTGAAATGGCTCATGATATTGCCTTATGATTCTTTTCATATGTGCAGAATCTGTTGTAATGCTTTGTTTTAAATTCCTGACAATTGACAATTTTGTTCTTACTGTTCTGGATCAGTCTGAATAGAGATTTGTCAATTTTATTGATCCATTCAAAGAAATTGTTACCGTCATTAATTTTTGTCTGCTCTTCTTGAGTTTTCTGTTACTTATTTTCTATTCAATTTATTATTTCCTTTTGTTTGGTTATTTTAGAAATAAAATTGTCTTTATCCATCCAATGTATTTTTCATATAGTCCTGGTTACTTATGTATCTTCCATGTATTTGTATTTTTACATATGGAATTCAATTATTATTTTAATATATGATGATTAATTTTAATATTTATATTCAATTCAATTTATTAACTTCTTTTTGTTCATATATTCACATTTCTTTGCACGTTTGTTAATCTTTAATTAGATGGCAAGTATTACAACTTTTGTTTTGTAGGCGTTGGATAATTTTGTATTCCTATAAATATTCTTGAAATTTATGCTCAAAGAGGCTTTTTAAGTGCCTGCTTTTTAAGGTTTACTAAGTAAAACCAGACCTGACTTTAATCTAGGGCTAATTTTTCCCCCCTTAATCAAGGTCCTTCTATGAATTCTGCCCAATGCCTCATCTCTTCTGAGCCTGTCTTTGGCTGGTGGGGATAGGCAATATTCTCTGTCTCCTAGAAGTTTCAGGAACAGTTCCTTTTTGTCTTTGAAGATGGTTTTATCCTTGGCTTGGGTAATTTCCTCACATTCATCCACTGATCTACATTCTGATGATAAAGATCATTTTATTTACTTCCCTCACTCAGGGATCTCTGGTTTTCTTTGCCTGCTATCCAAGGTCTTCAAATCTACTGTTTCAAATTTGTTTTCTGCTCTGGGATCGTTTCTGGCTAGAGTTCAATCTAGCCCTTGTTAGTTCATATTGGATATAAACAAAGAATTGAAGTTAATTTTTTATGTGATTTTTTTTATCTCATTAAGCCATGAAAAGTTAATTTGAGCAAGATTTGAGCAAGATTTCTAGAAAATAAAATTAGTTATGTATAGTTGAGACTAGAATTCAGAACCCAATCTTCATTCATGCAGCAGTTAATCTCCAACATGATTTGTTTAGTAAAATCTTGCTTGAAGACATTATATATATATATATAATATATATATATATATATTATATATATATATACATGTATATGCACAACTATAACAATTGGGCACCTGATAATTTCATTTCAACTAACTCACCTTTATACTAGTTAAAAAAATAAGTACAATGTCTTAATTATTTTAATGAAATCTATTAATATTTACATGCCTATTGTTACTTTAAATTTACTGTTGCTGAGTGTGTCATAAAACTAGTAGTTTTAATTTTACAGAGTTTTTCCAACACTAGTCATGAAAAGCTGTCAGGTGTGTGCTATATGTTTGTTTTGCACCAAGCACATCCTGGAAGGTGAAAGCTTATAACCATATACCATGATTTTTATGTAGCAATACATTAAATTAACACATTTAATTTAATTTACATTCTGGAACATTATGAGAAATTATATCTGCCAGATTTGTTAGTGAAAGCTATATTACACACAGATTTTTCTAAAGTAGAGTTGTCTTATTATTAGCGAGTACATATTAACTGCTTCTATTTGGGAAAAACCCTTAGTACTGAAAGAAATGTATGCTAGAAGCATTTTTGGACATAAGCATAAAACTTAATGAATAAGTGAATGAATGCATGAATACTCGCGTGCTTCTTCAAGTCTTTGACACCACGCTTTGTAATCTTTTGCTTTTAATTTATGAATATGTCTTCAAGTCCTTGACACCATACTTTGTATTCTTTTGTTTTTAATTTATGAATATTTATAAAGTCATTGTTTGGCAGCAGGTACTGCAGACCACACAAAAGGAAGCAAATTACAGTCGCTACATTTCTGAGCTGATGGTGTAGCACACAGCATGAGCTCCCAGGAACATTCTAGAATGCCATGTGTTGTGTACAGGATCAGCAGGGCTAGAGAACTAAAAGAAATTCAACGGTGAGTGATCACTTAAAAAAATCAACAGACAGTTCCCTCTACGTGGGAGGGATTGGCATCTAGAAATATAGTTAATATTCTGGTGAGTGGAAACATTCAACAAGCAAATTCCAGGCAGAAACAGACCATAGACAAAACTGAATGTTAAAACCGGAGTTGCTTCAGGGATCAAGTAGTGGTTTTAGTGTTAGCAGCCTGGAATTTGAGCGGTGTGGGGCTGTTCTTAGTGCCATTAGGCTGTGGAAGTCTATTTGCATATTTTAGAAGGGCCTTAGCCTGTGATTGGTGTTGTGTATAAGAAAACGTGGATTTTAAGGCAAAATGGACAAGTGATGAGAGATGGGGAATCTCAACGCAGATAAAACAAATTCATGTTGGATATCAGCATTCAAAGCAGAGTTCAGAGAAAACAGTAAAGACATTTTACAGGTAAAAATCTTAAGCAATCTGGCAGTTGGTTAAAGATGGGATATTAAGGTGAAAGAGAAGGGATTTTGTGCTGAGAAAGAATTTTACAAATGTGCTTAGTTTGTTTTTAGCTAACATCTCCAAACAAGAAACCACAGCATACGGAACAAGACGATGAAGTGTGTGAGAACACATGGGAATCTGCATGTAAGCTGTGTCCTTAAGCTCTGTACACACAAATTGAGGCCAGACAAGTTAAGACAACACAGCAGAGTAAATACGGTTATGAAAAGTTCTCCTTTTAATAGCTACTTCTTTAACATTAATGACCGGGAAGTTCTGAGCTTGCTTGGCTAGTAGGGGAGGAGCAGTACTATTAACAGAATCTGGAAAGCCAGGAAGCCAACCAATTGCTGACAATTAAAAATCTCTTCTGTTTCCTCCCAGCCATGCATGCATACTAAAACACCTGAATAAAACATACGAACAAAAGCAGCATCTTTTTCCTTTCCAGAATTAAATTACAGTCAAGCTGTCAGGTCAAAAAAAGACATGATAGGACACTGGGTATGTGGGTAGCAAAACTAGTGGGACAGCCTTTAAAAAGAAATTCTATTTCAAAAGGACACATTTAAGTCTACTTGTTGGAAGGTACCAAAACAGAAAAGAAGATAGCAAAACTACGTAAACATCAATTTATTTCCTAAATTAGTGTTAACATAATCCTAATATGATAAGGATAGCTCCAAGTATTTTTAATTCCAAGAATTACATTTCCCTCTTACTCATTTTTGAGGATTACATAGATACAAATCTTTTAGTATGCTATGTGTGAATATTACTTTTTAAGGAAATGGTCTTGATTTCAGATAATTTACCCTTCACACAATCATCATCATTTTTAACCTCTCGCAGGTATGTTATCTGTTGTAGTCAGGGTTTTCCGAGGAAAACAATTTAATACAGGAACATAACTTATAGTATTATTTTATAATAGTCACCCAAAGAGTCAAACACAAGAAGGACAAGAAATCTGTCCGTACACTAAAGACCTAGAGAATCCAGTTGAGGGCCTGGATCCCTCAGCAATGTCCTGCATGAGTCCAGCTGAAGACCTAGAGCCCATGATAGTGTCTCATGGATCTGCGCTGGGAAGGCCCCAAGGGCAGCTGTAGAAGCTAGAAAATCTATGCCAGCAGGCAGAAGGATCTGCCCTGGAGCCAGCAAACAATGCTCAAAGTAAAGCCCAGGCTTTACTTTTTGGCTCCCCTCAAGAGTACCACAGACATCCTCAGTGACAACGAGGTCCCAAGCTCCTCCAATGGTGAGAACGGCTGAGTTCATATCGGGAAGCCAGCATGACAAGTTTCTCCAAGAAACTGAATAGCACACCATCTCCCCCTCTGGAGCCAGGAAGTGGTAAAGTATGGAGCAGAGCTTCCCCAAAGTGAGCTGCAGAGATTCTCAGAGATAGCAAGGTCCTGAGCAACTCTAAAGATGAGAACAGAGTTCATCACAGGAAAGAAGCTCGACATCTCCTCCAGGGGAATCAACAGCACCCTTCCTCTCCAGGTCTCCTTTTTACATTGGCAGCCATCCTCCGGCAGGTCATCCACCCTCAGCACCATGCTGATTCAGTTCAGCTAGTATTACAAGTGGACCGCTAGTTGTCAGTCCATCACACTAACTTCACTTTTATTTTAGTAAAATGTATGCCTCTGTTTCCAGCCCATATAATAGTCCCACTGAATATTCATTCATATATAAAAAGTTATAGTTTTTATGTTGATAAAGTATGAAAAGGGTAAAAGTACCGTGAAATACACCACTATAATGACTACACTCAATTGCAAAGCCTTTCTGGTTGTGTTCAGAAAAGAAACGTTTTTCTTCAGCCCATTAATATCTATAAACTAAAGCTCAGTACAGGTACTCACACAAAACTATGCATGCACTGAGACCTAAGACTTTTTTTCTCCTATATGCATATTAGAAGAGAGTTTTTCCATTCTCCTGGTCAGATGGAAGGCATACATTTTAGAGGATTCAGGTTTTTTCTTTTTCTGCTAAGAGAATCAGAGGCTCGGGATGACAAGTATTCCCTTAATGTGTGGGCAATGCCTCAACTCTCTTCTATAAGAAAATAACAAGAAAGATTCACAAAAGATTCTTATTAGGGAACTTCTCAGTGAGAAAATGTACATACACATCAGTCTTTCTGGGAGTATTTTGTTCTAGGAGCTCTCAAATGCTTGGAGCTTTTGCTAGGCTTTGAAACATGCCAGCAAGTACCTTAATATTTTCCTTTACATTCTTCTTTGTAAATTCCTTTTAGATTTTCCTTCTACTACTTTTGCTTTACTTTTCTTTAGACTGCATTGACTCCTGAGGTGCAAAATAAGGTAGAGTTTAGGGAGAACTTCTGGGACTTAATAGAAATTAATCAGCAATCTGCCAACCAAACAGTAACAACAAAAAAAGGTAAATTTGACATTTGAGTGAGGCTTGAAACTGAAGCTAAAATATATAGGAGACTACCTTGTAGGCAAGTCAGAGTTGATTACTTTTCTTTTGTTCTAGAAAGGAAAATTTTAGTGTATTGTTTTTTCATGAGACAAAGAAAATTGCATTTTTCACATCCAGGATTATTGATGTTTTCAGAGAATTAAGTAATGTAAGACAAAAATGTAAGCAGCTTTCATTTTTCTTATAAAGTTGAGAAAATTCCTCTTTTCTAAAAACTCAGGTTTGATCATTCAGAAAAAAAGAGCCATGTAAAACTGAAAATCCATGCACTAAGTCACACATACTGAGTAGAATGAAGGCAATAGATTGCTTATTGCTCATTGTTAACATTTCTCACACCAAATATTTTTGTGTGTTTGGGACACCGTTTTGTGGTAAGAGTTGTATCATTTTTATATTTAAGTGATTATTTGCCATATGTTTGGGATTTTGTAGAATGGCTTTGACCTATGCCAAGCTTTCTTGATGGGGTGATTTTGGCTCTCCTCTTTCTCCCTGGGCATATCTAGAGATATGCTTTGTTGTCACAATTACAGTGTATGGGGTGCTACTGAGATTTTATGGCTAGAAGATAGAGGTGCTTCTAAATGTATTAAAATGCACAGAGCAGCCCTCAAAACAAAAAATTATCTGGCTTCAAATATTGATAATGCCGTATCTGGAAACTCTGGCTGAGCATTTTCTATCCCATTTTCCTTCTATCTACCTATGTGCTGCTCCATGCTAACATGGCTAATTTGGAGTTCAAAAAACCATTCCCAATAATTTAATTCTACAGAGAGTTTCATTTATATCAGGTTTGGCAGCAAAAGAACTTTTATAAAGTTTTCATTCCTCACATGCAAAAGTAGTTCCTGACATAGTACATAAATGTACTTTTTGTTTTATTGCAATTCTATGTAGCCATTTCTTTCTCTCTCTGCAGGCTTATTTGGCCAGTTTTCCATTGAAAACACTTTCCCTGTTGATAATAGAATTCTGCAAATGTAACTTAGAGCATCCGGTTATTTTTCATCACAAGGAAGCTGCCAAAGTTTATGAAATTCAGGTTCTAAAACATGACGTTTCCTTCAACAGCATTTATTTGCTCTAAATTTCACAACTGTATAGCGTAGGTACAAACATTCTTACACTTGGACCAAAGGTGAACTCTTTGCCCAGTGGCTGCAGAATGACTGAACATACTGTTCCTCCTTCTCTGTCTCCGCTGCTTCACAAAGGGGCCATTTGGGGTGCGCACGTACTTGGTGGTGAGAGAGGTCTGGGACACTGGAGTCGTTGTCAATCATCTTTCTGTGGGTTGAGTTGTACCCAAGAACAAAGTATGACCTGAGCCTCTGTGCTCTCTTTTAAAGGGTTTTATTTATCTTCAAGCTAAATAACATTCTAGGATTTGCGAGCAAAGTCCCTGAGGTGCGTAGTTTAGTGGTGAGATCAGATCATACAAAAGCAAAGCTTGTGTTAGACGTGTTGTGTTCCTAATGCTCTGGGAACAGCCCAGGCCCATACACGTTTTCAGAGGAATTGAGATGCTCCTTGAAGAAGCTGATTTTTGGAGGGGGCATAAATGTGATCCATCTGGAATTATAAATGCAAATTCACGAGAAGCATCGCTGCTTTGTTAAAAGGGAAACAGAAGGATTCCCCACCCTCAGCTCCTTGGGCTTGTAATTAGTCTCCTTTTGTGTAGGTATTTTTGAAAATGTTTTTACTAAGTTTGTTGGTACAGTATATATACATATCTTTTTTGCATGTGTGCTTTGTCTTTTTGGAGGCCCCACTGGGATATGAATCTGATATATCTTGATTGTTTCCTCGAAGGACATATATGTAGAGCATAAAAAGAAAACCAGACCTCCCAAATTTAAAGATCATATCCAAAACTGGGCATCTGAGATGAATACACACTTCTCAGATGAAGATGTAAAAATGGAAAATATATGAGACAATGTTCAACATCACTGGTTATTTGACAAACACAAATTAAAATAATACTGAGATTACATCTCAATCCAGAAAGAATGACTATCATCAAGAATTCTACCAGTAACAAATGCTGGTGGGGCTATGGGGATAATGGAACCCTTCTCCACTGTAGGTGGGAGTGTAGACTGGTGCAACCACTGTGGAAACCAGTGTGGAGATTCCTCAAAAAACTAGGATTAAAGGTTCCATTTGACTCAGATATAGGTAAATGGATGCAACTTGAGACAATATTCATGAATGATATAAATTGGACTTACATGTGCAGACCCTGTATTGTCTCCCTATTGTAAGAATCTGAAACAGTAAATATTTTAAGTGCACAAAAGATATCGTGAAAGAGGAAGAAAGTGCTTAAAGGAAAGAAGAGCTGTGATGAGGGAAAGGCAAAAAGAATAAAGGGAAAAATATGCGTATTTCTCTCTATATATACACAAGATAGCTAAGATAATTATACTACTAATTTCTATCAATTCATTGAAAAGAGTGGTTTATGCTAATATTGTTTGATCAATTTTTAATGCCTATTTCTGGTAATCTAAGCAACTACTTTGAAGGTAACAATATGCAATATATTATCCATTGTTAAGCACCTATTACTCAGTTTTGAAACTCTGTGCCATTGTTTTTGTTGTTTTTTTCTTTAAAATAAAAAAATGATAAAAATGAGATAATTCCTTAAAGTGAAAGCAAATCTGAGGCCAAAGTCTGTCAATGGTACCAGCATTTATTAGTGAGCTGTCACAAATTACAAAGGCTGTTTTTGTAGTTTGGGTGAGATACTTTCTTATCCCCTGATGAGTACTATGCATGAAAAATTTAATTTGAAGAAAATTTTAATTTGAAGAAGATGCGATGATGTCCTTTCTTACTTTGTATGACTAAGGTAAAATTAAAGTACAATCACAGGTGTCTAGTGAGTTTTGGTAATTCCATGGAATTCTAAATGACAGAATATTTTCATTCCTTGAGCTCCAGAAAGTTTTCCTGTCACATCTGCTAAATCAGTTTCCCTCCCATGAGTACCAAATGTCCACCACTATCAATTAGCTTTGCCTATATTTAGATTTCACATATGCAGCGATATTCTAAAGCAAGCTTGCAGTTGAGTCAGGAGAAGAAACCCTGGGCAGTGGAGGGGCACCATTCTAGACGGGGCACCATTCTGGGTTGGCCTTTGCCCATCATGCTTGAGAGATTGGGCTGTGAAAGTCTTGCACACACTTACATGCCTTAAGCACTACTCATTTTGCAGATGCAATATTCTTTCAATGAATTAATAGAAACCCTCATTAAAAACTCTCTAGCATAGATTTCAGAAGCAGCTCTGCAGGGAAATGTATTAAAGTGCTTGTACCTACAAAAGAGATACAGAGAGAGGATAGAAGAAATTGTGTTCTGAAGCTCTTACCTTTTCCTATTCTTCAAAATAAATCCCACTCATCCTTAACTACGTAAGTTGATAGTCACCTTCCTACAACCAAAATTCAGGTTTCCTGTTTCTTCTCCTTTCCAAATTTTTGGAATGAACCTTTATTACAGCATGTGTAAATGGGGACTTGATTAAGGAACATGCTCTTTTTTGGCATTTAAATCCTTTTTTTCAAAGAGCAGATCCCAGATCACTTTGCATTTTTTATGCTTGTTACTACGTCTACTAGTCCTGAGTTCTAAATAAAGGTGCACGATGGATGGATGGGTGGGTGAATGGATAAATGATAACCGTTAACCGAATAAGCATTAAAAAATTAATCTAAGACTTGGGATGTTTTCAAAGGTAGGTTTCTCAGGAATCTGTAACATTGTCCAGCTAACACAAACAGATTATGCTTGTTAGGAGGATTTCAGCCAGAAATGCCCTCTGATGAGTGAGCTATAGCAGTGCTACCAGATCCACAGTGGACCTCCTCGGACTCTATGAAGAGGTGAATGGTGGCAAAATGTATAAAAATAGCTCTTTTCTCCATAATTTTATTTATGGTTTACATTGCTTTATAAGCATAATAGACTTCCCATCTTTTCCATCCTTTGCCTTCATGTAAAGTTTTCTATGAGAGGATTAGAGGTTAACTGTGTCGCTGAGTTAATTTTTTTTTCAAATTTTGTGACATTTCATTTCTGCAAGATTGAGATGACTTGCTTAGAAAGAAGAACTGAGAAGAGAGTGATTTGGATGCCTATCCATGACTGACCTTTTTGAAGTGTTAAATAAAGTCTTCCTCTAAGTGGAAAGGATTGTATACTGACATGTATTTGTAGGAATAAAAAAAAAACACTGTCTAAATGTTATTTGCTTCACGATGCATCAGAAAACATTAAAATTCTCAATGCCTCTTTCAAGCTATCAATTAATTGATTCTAACTTGGCATAATCAAAATTAATCTTTTTCTTAATTTTTCATGTAGGACATGTACACTTCTAAGTTGAGAGGAAATTTTTATTGCTTAATGAAGTCTTAGCACTAATTAGAGTTACTCAATTATAGTTCAGTGAATTAACAGGGAATGTTACTGAGGAAATTAGTACACCAGCAAGAATTTCAAATACAAAATGGAAAAATGCCTTTATATAAATACTTTCCACTTTTATCTGTCCTCCCTCAGAGAAACACTCGGCTAATAGTTGTCTGTTCCTTCTTTACCCATCTGTGTGTCTTTCTTCTGCCCTAATCTCCTTTGAGCTGCTTCCAGCTAAGAAGCCAGAGTAATTCTCCACATACTACTTATCAAACCGTGTCACTACTTTGATGGACACCTAGTTACTTCCCATCTCATTCAGCTCTAAAACCTACCCCAAGACACATAGTGATACGAAGTGTGCTCAGTATATACCATTAATGTTTTAGCTAAAAATTATTACTAGAGTGAAATACATGGTGCTATTAATCCCAGGCAAAATATTCCTTCTTGTTTGAACACATTCATCCATCATTCTTGTCACTTTCTGAAGCAGTTCTGGAATTTCTCTTTCAGAAGTGTCTTTATGATGTATAACCAAAACTACCGTGAATGTTACTCCTGACGAAAGCAAGCCAGAGGGAATTTGGGAATGTTTTGAGTGATAATTACCATGTGACTTCTACCATAATATTCTTTAAAAGCTTAAACATTCTCCATAATGATATATGGTATTAATATTTATTATCTTCCAAGAGTGTAAATAAACTTGATCTTGCTCTTTAGTAAGACAATATTATCCAAGGTTTTTCATTACATAAATATGCCTGAGAAAATAGTACATAACAAAGGAACTCAATGCTTTAGATCTCAAAAAGTGCAGAAATATGAGAGAACTATGAAGGACTATTTCCAACTATGTATTTTATTTTTCTTGTCTGTCATCTTTTTCTCCACAACATTTTAACATTCTATGACACATGAATGCCTATCTTCCTGGATCTCTGGATCTCTAGCTCTTAGATCATAATGGATACTGACAAATATAGTAGTTTACCAAGTGGAAAAATACTCATTTCTTCTTCAGTAGACGCTATAAAGGAAGCTAGCTGGCAGACCATCTTCAGTTCAAAGGAAAGAGTACGGAGCAGTCTCATCCCAGTCCTAATTCTTGTTGCATAGAATGTTGTCAGACTGACGGTGGGTACTTGGTCATGATTTGTGGAATGAATGACCCTTACTCTATTAGGGTGGATTCTCTGGAGAAACAGAATCAACACCTCTCTCTCTCTCTCTCTCTCTCTCTCTCTCTGTGTGTGTGTGTGTGTGTGTGTGTGTGTGTATAGGGCTTGATTACATAACTTTAGGTGCTGAGAAGTCCAAGATTTGCAGCCAGAAGAATGGACAGCCAGGAGATGCCTGGAGGACATTCTAGCTTGAACTCCAAGGCCATGGGCCCAGAACCACCAAAAGTGTCAGTTCCAGTCCACATCTAGAGTTAGAAGCTTGGTGCTTCAGACGGAAGACACTTGAGAGAAAGAATTCTTTCTTACCCAGTGCGTTCATTTTCTTCAGGCCTTTAATGAGTTTAATGAGGCTCACTCACCTGGAGGTGCTGTCTACCAGTTCTAGTGCTATGTCATGCAGAAATTCCCTCATAGACATACCCTCAAAATAAATCAGTTAAATAAGATGTCTGGTACCCACAGGCCTAGTCAAGCTGACAGATACTTGAGTGCCACACTCACTGTAGCCCCACTGATTCTGAATGGAGAATAATAAATGCATAGCACTGTTCCAAATATCCAACGTGCTCAGATGATAGTGTTGAGAATTCTGTCTACAATTGCAAAAATTAGATAAACTAGAGTGATGAAGAATTAGGTCCTCCTTCTTGTCTCCTGTTGGCTGATACAGATATTAACAAACTCATGCTAAACTAAATGAAAATAACAAACCCAGAACAAGGATAGAGAGAAAGCAATTATGTCTAAGGTGTAGGAATCGTGCTAGAAAAACTGTTTAAATGTGTTTGATTGCCCAGGAGTTTGGCATAGGGACAGAGCAGAAGCATTGGACAAGGGAAAAAAAAATAACTTTGATTTTTTTTGACCAAGTGTCTCAAATATTGGAAACTTTATCCAATAATATGAGGCAAAATAGGAAGTTCTGGTGGGCTAGGAGTGAAATAAGGGAGGGTAGAACTGACTGAGCACAAGGAAGGGCAAAGCCAGCTGAAATCCCTGGTTCAGGTGACCGTGAGGTCCCACCCATTGGTCCCTGTGACTCCAGTCACCAAGGAAGCCCTGAAATTGCCTTTATTCTAACAGCTCTTTTTCTCAGGAGCAAATGAAATTTTCAACTCTCAAGATACTCGGATCATGGAAATATATCTTATTCTTTTTCTTAGACTTACAAATGTAGAGTATGGTTGAAGATCATTTTAAAATAGTTCTTGTACAGAAGGTGTTTTTGAAATTGGATTCTTTTTATTTCACATCTAATAAAGTCATGCCAAAAAAAATAAATCAAAGTGAACAAATTATTTGACCTGATTAAGTTCTTTTTAATTAAAATGTTTGACAGTTAAATTTATAGCTTCATATGTACAATGTGGTTTTAAAATAACCTCATAAATTGTGACAACTAGTTTTTTTCTAACAAAAAGCTTGAAAAACAATTTGTTCAGTTGCTTTCTCTTTTTGAAAGAGCACAGCTTTTCATGTTAAAAATTACCCGAGGATATTTTTCTCTTTTTTAAAAAAGGCTTTTACTCATCAAAACCTCACAAGGCTTCAATTCATTCATATTTTACCTTCCCTCTTGGTAACTTATTCATTACTTCCGGAAGTTGACCAATCTCCTAGGTAGAAATGACTAGATTTCTAGAAGTGGCACCTCCATGATTCATTATTTTGGCCTGAAAATCCTATTTCCAGAGGTTAAAAAACATTGAGGAGAGTTTCACACCCATCATGACACATAGGTCAGCAGACCTGAAGTATTTTGTGCTTTCAATTTTCTTTCCCTTGAATGGTTTTGGATATGAACAGGGCAGTGAGTCTCAGTAAAGAGTTATTCGGTGGACAAAGCCAAGTACTGGTTTGTGGAATGGGATTTGTAACTATATACTAAGCCATGCCTCCGGGATCGATGCCTGAGAAACCATGAGGAATTATCCAGGCTGGGAGGAGCCAGAGGAGATTGGCACTAGACAACACTGCACTAGGAGGCAGAACTGGAAATCTCCAGGGTCAGGTGGTTCCGGTAGCACAATGAGTCCTGTGAGTGGGCAGCCACAATTAGAAATCAGTAAAAAAGCCAAATTCGGTGAGGACTCAGGAGGAAATGTAAGAGTTTCTGATGAACTATGAGGACCAGGGGTTCACTGGCTAATCTTGCTTAAACAATTAAAACTTCATATGATCATCAAAGATTTGTGTAAAGTGTGTGTGTATAAAACTGAAAATCAAGGGGACATTGGAGGCTTTTGCAAATTTAAGACTTCCTATCTATGAGTACACATGCATTTATTCAAACTGATGTTTATGATCTTTCATAGAAAGTCTTTTAGTCTTTTCTTAGGTTCATCAGGTATGCTTAAACCTTTATAATTTGTGTTTGTCTTGATGTGTGTCCTAAACAATCTCTGAAATCTTGCACTGTGATAATTCAAAATTATCACATCGATACTCTACATAAATAATTTTGCTTCTTCATTTCTAACATATCACATTGGTTAAGATTCACAATTCAGTAGAAAAATTACCAAATACTTTTATTTCCCAAATCTATTTTTTATCATAACTATTTTAATTTTATAAAATGCTTTTGTTCTGTATCTACTTTTATGATTTTTCCCTTTAACCATTGCAAATAAAATGCTTAATAGATTTTTGTCATTGAATCACTGTTGTATTTCTTGAATAAGCTGGAACAGTTTATGAAACATTATTTTACATGCAAATTTGTTCATTTATATAATATATTATTGAGGACTTTTGGCATATATATATATATAGTATGTCAGATTGGATTCTAAATTTAATTTTATTTTATATCTTGCTTTACATCTATATGTGCTTTATATGTGTAGTTGTTTCTCTTTTTCTTTGCTAATAAAGTTTGTTTCTTGTTATATTTTAAATATTAATCTTAATGGGTGTTCCTCTGTCTCATTTTTTCAGCAAATTAGGCTTACATTTCTTTAATTTTTCTGTTTTTTTTTTCTTTTTGGTAATTTCACTAATACCTGTGCTTGACTTTATTATTTTTTAGCTTCGACTTCCTGAAAATTTATTTATTCTTTTTGTTCTAGGTTCTTCTATTGAATGGTAATCCACTTAGATTTTTTTTGCAAAAGTTATTTAGTTTTAACGTACTTTTTTTCCACATACATAAACTTAGATTTATATATTTTTATTCTCAGGTTACTCATGCCTGGATCTCTCAAGTGTTGCTTTGTGATATTTTCATTCTTATTTGTTTCTATGTGTTTTATAATTTCCATCATGGCTTCCCCTTTATGCCAGGGGCAACTTAATGATCTTTTTATTTTTTATTTTCTGGTACCAGGAATTGAACTCAGGACCTCCTGCTTGCAAGGCGAGTGCTGTGCCACTGAGCTTATATGACCCTGCCCTCAATTTAAGAAAACATTTTAAAGTTTCCTTTCTAGTATATATCTGCAGTATATGATTACATCTTGTATGTAACACATCTTAATTCTCTGTGTGTTTATGCATACATATATACCTTCATGTTTGCTTTTTAATTTCTAATTTCCTTGCAATGAAATTGCAGCAGATGGTCTATTTCATAGCAATGAAATGTTTTGCGAGATCCTCTGTTCTCTGCTTCTGTCTGGTTTGTAGTTTAAGGTTGCTTCCATCTCTGCTCGAGGATCAGAGCTTGGTCTTACAATTATGTTTAAATCCTCTTCCCTGCAGTGCCAATGAAAGAGAAGGAAACTCACATGAGTAACCCCTCAGGTCTCTTGATTTATTATTTGATTCCACACCGGGCCTGTGTTCATTGCCTTCTGACGTCTGTTGTAGTATAGAAATGGCAGCCCTGGGAAGTGTGAGTGGTTTGTCATGGCCGTTGTCAAGTCTTCGCGGGATGGGTAGACCACAGAACACTTTTCTGGTCTATGACTTGAAGCAGTGCCTCCTGATTCACCTGGAACAGGTTTTTTTCTCCCTTGCTCATGGGCGCTGAGTCACTGGCCAGCACTGCCTGCTTTAGGAAGCTCAGTGACCAATGGTTTGGGACTCAGTGTCTTAAATATCTTTTCCACCTTGGATTTTTTTAAAAAAAGTTTCATTTTTACTTTTGATCTTGTTGTATCGCTTTGCTTTTTCCTTTATATATTTTTTCCTATGCATATGGATCAGAGGAAGTGCCTCAAAGCATGGACCTCTTGATCTCTGTGCGCTTTCGTGTTGGAACCATTTGGAAGCGTTTCTGTGTGTGATCTGAGGTCAACATTAAGAGCATCTAACTTACTGGATAATGGGGTTCCCTTTGCATGAAGGAAAATATTACGAATGGTGACCGCCGCTTAAAACTGGCTTCGAGCTCACAGAGCTCCTGCTCCCCGTCTCCCTTGGAATTCAAGTAATTTTAAAAGCAGCACCCTGTGCACTCAGATAAAGCCTCCACCTTCTACTCTGTCTCCCTGTCCTGCACTCATCTGGGTAACTTCGTGGTCTTATAATTATTGAATTGTGTAAATTCTTACCTCAAGTGCAAGTCCTTTAAATTTCAAGATCATGAATGTCATTATTTTTTACCCAGTGGTAAGAACGCTTTGGAAAAGTTCACTTCACATAATATATTTTTCCTCCTAGTTTTCCTCCTAGTTTTGATTGCCTATAGCTTTATTCCTTTCAGAGTACAAATGAGGGTTTTGCAGGGGAAATGGTTAACAGCGAGGCTAAGATTCTGCAGTAAATATCCAGAGCAATAAATGATCTTGTCAAGATCACTGAACCTCACTTGGCTTCGACTCGCTCATCAGTGAGAACAAGAGAAATCGATTTCCTGACCTTTGAGATTCATGTAGAAGCATGGCTGTATCTATATCCAGGATCTGAATAAAAAATGATAATAAGTGTTACTTGAGAGGATGTATTGTGTGCAACTTGGTGTTATTCTCTGACTGGTCGCGTTACTAACAGTTCTTTAAAATTCATGAGTGGACTGGAAGACTGAGTGAAGAATGTGCTAATTACATGGGCATGTGATGCTGTGTAAGGAGGGCTTAAAAATTTGGAGGAAAAGGAAAAACCTCAGGTGTGGTTTATTTCCGATGTACAGTCAAAGGAGAGTAAATTTGCCACCAGATTTGTTTTTCTACCAAGTCTTTTTCTTAATAAGCCACATTCTCCCATCATTTAAATTGTTTACTTATTTCTTCCAAGCAGCTAACAGGCCAAACCCTAGAGCATCCAAACGATCTTTGATGTTATTCTGATGTCTCCAATGTTTTGCTTTATGAAATGTGGTTTAGGCAATTGAAAAGATTCGACTCAATTTAATGTTTAATTTTAGGTACCGGGGGCTTTGGCCTGATATCTGGTTTTCTCCCTGGAGGAGTCTCCTAACTGTGACAAGAACTCTGCAGTGGTAACCCACTTAGTATTACTTATCTCTGCATTAGGCACTGCGGGCCTATTCGCGAGTGGGAGTACAGAAGCATCATTTGCAGTTTCCAAAGAATCAAGTTTTTTCTCAGTCCTTCTGTTTCTTACCAAGCATCATTGTAGCCATAATGGACTATTCGCTTTATCACGGGAACCCTAAGTACTAATAATGAATATCATAGTACCCACAGGGGCCACCGTTTCCCCTCCTTCTAGACTTCCGAATTGTCCAGATTCGCTGACTGTAACATAATTTTCGTTACTTATTCTTCCGTATTTTTGTGTTTATTGTTAGTGCTGCTGTTGAACACCAAGGTAATTTCCTAACATTGGCTGGAAAGCTACTTTCTAGTGCCCTGAAAATTGAATTTCAGCACAAACATTCACAGTTGCTATAGCTTAAGTTTAAAACTAATCTATCATAGCTATCATAATGTTGTGAAGTGTATGCCCTTAAGTTTCTTACTCTTTCCTAGATTTTATTGCTTTTGTTTTCTTAGAAGTTTGACATCAACAGAATTTACTATCTTAGGGCTCTGCCTGGCCATTCTTTCCTTATTACCTCCAAAGACAAGAGAGCAGGTTTTTTAAAAAAAAAGTTTTCCAGCTATTTATGCGCCGAAATAGACTTTGACATACTGTAGTATTATCTGATCTCTTTTTTCTAAAGATAGATGAAAGCAAATCATTTATATTTCTCCTTTCTTACTTTCTTCTTTCAGATTCCCAGATATCTATGCCTGCAACTTCATAGATTAAACCAATACTTATTCTACAACTTATTTCCCCTCTCTTTCCATTTTGTTTTTCTTAATACAAATAAGTCACATTCATTACATGCATTCCTGAGTTATATGAATCCCTAAATGTACAAGAAAAAGATGCAAAAACCATAATAAAATACAGTCTCCTGCATATTTTTACTTCAGGGCAGGACCTCCCACACTATCTGCCGTGCTTACACACTGCCTTCTATCAACTCTCCAGCATACCTACATTGTTCACATTTTTTAGCAGCTGCTCAGTTATTTAGGAGAGTGATAACTGACCAGCAGTAGGTGTCTACTACTCTGAATTTTGAATGTTTCACATTCAATTACAAAGCAATATGTCCCATTGTGTCATTATTTGCTGGAAAATCTCAAGTAACATCAGGACCATTTTAGGATTGGACATCTGAGAAACTGATGCTACCAGTGGAGAAATTATAGCAATTACCATTGCATATACGTGAACAGTTACAGGGGATCCCTAGCCAGGGGCCACTGGAACTGCTCAGCCTTCTCCAGCAGAGGCATCTGAAAGGAAAACATCCACTGGCCGTGGAAATTGATGAAAGAGCATTTAATTTCTTTGGCATGGGCATGCCTTTCACTGACCTTTGAGGATAGAATTGGACCTCATAATGTGGTCAACTAGTGTCAGTGGGGAGCAAAGTAATATTAACCTGATTAACCTTGTGATTTGGCTTCCAAAGATTTCCAAACTTAGTTGCTAGCATCCTGTTAAGACCACAATACACTGCATTCTACGTGTATGTGAGTTAGGTAGAGTTTTGTTAACCTTCTTCATAGTCTCACTCACAAGTTTCACATGACTGACACTTGTAGTCTGTGCTGTGGCTTGCATAGCTGTGTTCCTCCCAAAGGAGGTTGAAGCTGAACCCCCACTGTAATGGTATTTCAGGCTGGGACTTTAGAGAGTGATTTGACCACAAAGGCTCCCATTCGCCATGAGTTTAGTATCCTTACAAAGAGGGCGAGGGAGGGATTTCAGCCCTTTTGCTCTTCTGTGACGTGAGGAGACTGTTTCTCCCATTCAGGGACACAAGAACTCAGGGCTGTCTTTGAGGCAGAAAAGAAGCCTTTACTAAACTGAACCTGCAGCTCCAGACTCCAGGGATGGGAAGAGCAAAGTTGTACGGTTTTTAAAATTTCTACCTGAAGGTGTTTTGTTGTAGCAGCAGGAATGGATGGAGACAGCCTGTTAGTATAACATCCACTGGAATTCTCCTGCATATGCCAGAGAATATGAGGAGGGAGCAGAGGATATTAAGTACAATATCACAGGCAGACATGGCTCGCAGCAGAGTGAATGCATGTACGGACACACACACGAATGCACACGCCCACACACAGGCACAATCACACGATCCAGCTGCCAACTTCTGAAACTGAGAGAATGTGCATGAAAATAAGGATCCTGTGCTTTTCTTTATGAGTTAAGAGACCAGGAGATCCTAGAACTGCATTCAAGAATAGGAACAATTGGTTACACCAGTCATGCTACCCCTTTCAATGTGGGGTGTGTTCTTTCTCACCATCATCCCCACATTTCCAGGGGAGCCCCACTTCTCTGCTTTAAATGGTTAACTACTGTCCGTATTCAAGTGTCTATTTTCACTATATGTTAACTGTGGTTTCCCCTCATTATCTGAATTCTGTGGATGCTGATACTTCCATTGTCTCACTCAATCAATTCTTTTTCTTTGCTTAGACTTGTTGCATGTCTAGGATGCTTCATCGCTTTGTGGACATTTGTTGCAGCAAAGCCTTTCCTTGCCTTATTTTTACAGTCATCTTTTGTCATAGTCCCACATTCCATGCAAACTATTTGCAGGGTTCTGAAGTGTCATAGAGCCTTACACCTTACAGGATTCCTCCAGGCTGTGACGGTTTCTGTTCTACAAATGCCCATTTGTTGCCACCTTCCCTTGGATGTCACTTACGCATCATCTAAACTATTAATGACAGTTTTCTGACACAGCCTATCCCTCCGGGAACTAACTAGGGGTTGTTGTTTCTGTCAAAAATGCCTTCAGTACAGTTCCGTTCTCTTAAAATGTTTCGCTCATGTATGACCCCAGCGTGCGTTCATTGATTTGTTTCTTCACCCCCAGACCCGGTCCTTGAGGGCAAGGATTGTGAATCAGGCAGGCTGAAAGTCTTCACTTTCAGCACTGGGTAGACACGCTGGTTGGATAAATAAAAGGGAAGAAAAATATCTGGCTCTTAAAATATTTTCCTCTCCTCATTTCATTCCATTTTGCTCTACTCAACAAATTTGATTAAATTAATGCTTCTCCTTTTGGGTGGTGCAAACCTGCTCCTGTCCTCTGCTCTTGGTTTCCTCATCCTCAGTTTCTCCAACTCCAACAACCTCATGGGCACATGTGGACACACATACCCATGGCCACGGTAGTCACAAAGAAGAGCAACAATCCTTAATAAATAGTCACTAATTAGGAAAAGTCTGGTAATACAGAAATGGAGATTTAGATTTCAAATATTGTGGTCAGACTTTCTATATCCCAGTGTCTTATATGCTTTAATAAATTTTATTTTTTATTTAAGTTGTTATTTGTTATTACTGTATGTTCATAATGTAGAATTATTATGGTCATCTTGGGGAACTGGTACATAGACATGTCACCTCTTGATCATTTTAACTCCTCCTGCATACCTTTTCCAGATCTTTTTCTGGCCTCTACAGAATCAGCTGCCACTTGTATTTTATTTTGCTGTTTGAACTATTTACATTTTGGGTTTTTCACATTAGATAAATGGTTTGATATTTACGTCATATCTGATTTATTTCACTTAGCACTATGGTCTCAAGATCCAGACATTTTCTTACAAGTTCTTTAGAGAAATTAGAAGTAAAATGTCCATTTTCCCCAGCCATACTGCTCCTGGGACCTTCCTGAAAGAGTTAGAGACATCATAGCATAGGTATGCACACAATCCACATAGACAGCTTCACAATTCACAAGAGCTAAATGATGGAAGTGACCTATGTGCCAATCAACAGAGGAACGGATCACGAAAACATGGTGCCCACACAAGAGGGAGTGCTACTGAGCCTTGATCTTATTTTTAAAAATTGTTTGAACAGTAAATAATTATAATAATAATATCATCTAAAGATGGAACTAAAATAGAAGACAATTCTAAAGGCTCCTGAGAGCTTTACTAAGCATGGGTCACATGGATGGTGCTATGCTCAAAAAAGGCAAAGGAGATTTAGTTAAATTAGGAAAGAAGGAAGTGGCTACAGGGAGCTTCTTCATGTTTGTAGTAGTAGATCTACTTGCAAAACGGAGCCATGAAAACCCTCATCTGTGTGCCTACGGTAGAGCTGTCTGCCTGTGTGGCGTTTTTCCCAGCTGACAGCTAATGCAGGCATTTAAATGCAAAATCTGACACTGACGTTTTGCTCAGATGACATTTCAATTCATAAATGATATGAATATGGGTAGCACTACTCATTTATGAAATAATGCAGCTATCAGTCAGTGGTGCAAATTCAAAACATCTTTTCCTTTATTTAGCCACTTTTAACTCGATTGCATGTGACTATGAGAAGAATAAAAATTGATTAGTCAAGGATTGAAAAGTGGGCAAAAGCATTTCCTGGCATGTTGCCCAACTTGTAACAAAATGATGGAACCTTAGTATTTTATTTCCCATTGAGAAGAGTTTTCCTGCATAAGTGGCCTGTTTCTGATTAAAAGCAGCTTTGTAGTATGGTGTTCACTTCCATAAAAAGGAATGTGCTCTATGACAGGAAAGAATCTAGTAGCAACCGAAAAAAACACAAACGATGTCCTGCAACAAAACAGAATATTCCGGTTCCACAGCTTGTAGGATGGCAGGTCTCTAAAAGGTAGCAGGTCATGTATCTTATCTTCTTTCTTTAGGTTGGGTCAGTAATAAAGTGGAAATGATTTAAGCATTACTGGCAGCTAAGATTATAATACTAGCTACTTTTCAAAAAGGGATTTCTAAGTGTTGTATTCCTTGACTCTGCTGTCTACAAAAATCAGAGCAACCCGGCCCTTTGTATCCTTCTTAACAGATAGGTTTTCCTTGGCTTAGCCAGGCTCTGTGACTTCCTCAGTGTGAACAGCAAGAACTCAACCCTGCCATGTCTGAATCAAACCCATGCTACTTCCATTTCCTCACATGGTGTCAGCAGCGTTTCCCCCTCATTCTTGTCACTATGTCACCTACACTCTATGGTACGTGGTAAAAAAAAAACAAGAGGCTCCCCCTGACTGTCTTCCATTTTAAATTTTTATCACACATGCCTGCAGTCCTCGTGGGGACTTGCTACATGGACATAACACATCTTAATTCCTTTTTATTCGAACCTCTTTCTCTCCCCTCTCTCTCTTTTCTACCCACCCTGGTCTCTTGGTCCTCTTCCAGTTTGCAAAAGATCTGTTTCTCTATTTCCTGTAATTGGCCTTTTATTTTGCTATTTTTTTGTACCGGGGATCAAACCCACGAACTTGCGCTTGCCAAGCAGCCACTGAGCTAAACCCCAGCCCTGCTATTTTTTTTTATATTTTGATTTTCTTATATAGGAAACCATGTGATATTTAAGCTTGTGTGTGTTTATTTTGCTTAACATTAGGGTCCCGTTACAGCAATTTTAGGTTTACTGGAGGCAAAGAAACCAGTGACACTCAGAGGAGTAGAGGCAAGCAAACATTATGGCTGGAAGGCTCAGGGGAGTGTGTACTCCAAAGTCTGAACCCTGAGCTAGTAGAGGAAGTTATCTTTACTTGATTTATCAGGAGGGTCTCCTTTGAGTAAGTGGAACTTTACAAATGTAGATTCCTACTGGAAGCAGAAACAGACCAGGTGTAGCTTGTACCTTTGATACATTTTGTGGTTAGCAAGTCTGTTTACAGGAGCTAAAGGAACACTGCAGACCACTGATGTATTTGGGCTTTGATATTTTAAACATAAAAGTTCTGCTGTGTCAAGGTGCATCCATTTTCTTACAAGGGACTCAAGTTCATCCTTCTTCATAGAAGAGCAGTACGCCATGATGTGTGAATGCCACATTTTCTTCATCCATTCATCAACTGAATGGGCTGCTCTCAAGCTTTTGCTGTTACGAATAGTGCTGCTGTAAACCTGGTCTTCCTGATTGTGGTGGGCACACAGGACTTTGCAGCAGGAGACTCTGCTTGTTTTTAAAAGCTTTCTAGAATTCTAAAACTACCTTGTTGCTTGGGATTTTCCTGTAACTTGGGAGGACTGGGGTAGAGGTGAGTCTGCTGCTTGTTGCACATCCATCACCTGGGGCATCTGCCCTCTGGGAACTCAGGACACACGCTCAGAGCACTCCCTCAAGATGGTGGAGAGGCATCTAGCCCTGGATTTTTGTTAAGCATAGCTTGCCACAGGACAAAGGGTACCCATCTCTACTTGCTTTGCTGCTACACGGCGTGAGGCACGCGACCCTTGCCCATGGAGCTGAGGGCTGCTGATTTCCCCTGTGATCTCTGTCAGAAAGTGCAGACTGGATGAAGGGGGGTGGGCTGCGAGGCCCATGGCCAGATGGTTCCTGCTCCCCGGAGACGGCTCCATAGTCCTAGGCAATTTTATTCATTAATTTCAAATTTCGCCTGCTTCTTTGATAAGTAGAGGTCTTTTCAGCAAGGGAAAAACATCCATTTCAATAGAAAATGAAAGTAAATTCAGGGATTATACATTTGGCAAGAATATGCAATCCTATAATTATTTTTTAAAAAGAAGCAAGTAAAGTCCTAGGATAATATTCGTGTTGGGAATATAGTCATAAATTTATTAGGTCCTCATTTATCAGTGATATCTAAGTGTGATGAGCAGAAAGGGCGAAAGGTCTGTAGGTAACCTATGTATTTGTTTTGTTTTAACTGGAACATAATGGATGGCTGTCCTTTTTGTTTTTTGTTTTGTGTCTTTCCTGCATCCTGTATGATCCTGGTACTGTATTTTTAGTTAGCTGGATTGTTTGCTAATTTTATAGAACAAAAAAATATTGCATTTGAGATTCAGACCAACAATTTTGTAGTTAGAAGTCATGAAAACAGATTTAAGCAACCTTGATCAACCCCAGCAAAGATTTCTGTTGAAAATAGATGAAAAAAACATGAAGATAACACACAAACATTTTCTTTCAAAGTCAGACCTCCAGCTCGACCCAGTAAAACGGGGCTGTCAGAGCCACAGCATAGAGAGCTACAAGATAATAAATCCTGTTTTTTGTATTTATATATTCATTAAATCAACATATTCTCCTTCCTGTCTTGCACTTGAAGGTGGTACTGGTGAGCTTATTAGCACAATGCAGATGGCCTGCTCACGTTGGTCTGGCCTCTTCGTGGTCAGGAACAGACCATGCAGTCACATTTCAGGTGGGTCTTACTCTCTTTGTCTTGTCACCTGTCTTTGTTCCTGCCCCCAGGGTGGACATGGCCCTTTTCTCTTACAAAGTCTTTTCTGGTGAACCCAGCTACCCTTTGTCTCAAAAACATGGTATCATTAATTGCACATTGTTCAGTATTCTTCGCTGTTACTCTTCTGTACCAATTTACCTTTACCACTAGATTTCGGGCTTCCTGAAGACAGACAGCCTTCATGAGGTACATGTCACACATGTACCTCAGCATGGCACTGAGAGGACACCCCTGGAGGTACATACCCATTGGGAACCTTCTCTCTGCTACTTCATTTTTATTGTTTAATTGACGAGATTCTGTAGAGCATAAATGATGCCTTTGAAACCAAGGCCCCCTTGGGAGCTGTATTAATTTAGGGGCCTTATTTATTTCCTGTTTCAGTACACTGAGTGGACCGTGCCATCAATCACACAACCTGACAGTCTTGTAGAAACGCAGTGCTGTCTCCGCATTTCCAGCTTTGCTCCTCCTTTCCTGACCTTTTGGAGGTGGTGAGGTGGGACCAGGAGGAGCAGTAGGAGGACTTGTCATGCTCTGCTCTGTCAACTTCCAGATCTGGAATCAAAAAACTCAAGGAGAACAAGCGCTCCATTTTTTTTCTTACAATAAAGAAGTATCCTTCTTGCCAGGACGAAGGCAAACCATGGTAATTCACCGGTGAATTTTGGGACAGGAATGATTCCTTTAGTTAGCTTTGGTCACAGTGGACCTATAGTTGTATCCCTGTGCCTTCTTTTTTATTTAGAAGTCATCTGGTTCCAGTGTGTGTGTGTGTGTGTGTGTGTGTGTGTGTATGTGTGTGTGTGTTCATGTGTCTGAGATGGCTTAGATGAGTTTATGGGGGTCTATTTAGAGCCCCTAGGAACTCTCAGTCCTGGAATGTTCAGAGGTCTACAGTAGAGGAGCTCAAAGTCCTGGCAGAAGGTCAGATTAATTTGAGGGCAGAAGCATATGTAGATCATTACCTTGCTTGCGTATAAATTCTTAGCTGCAGCTTAGTATTGAAATGCTCATCATTTGGTGAATAAGTATAAAATAACAGCAAAGGCTACCATAAAGGGTACATAAAATAGAGTTAGACCAAGGAAGTAAGACTGCAGGACACTCTGAGAAGAAATTGGATGGGTGATTTTGATTGGGTCCAGTTGGACCCTGCTCCACACAGAGGTTCTGAGTGAAGACCAGGTGTGAATAAAAGGTTATTTAGGTGGATCTGACCCTCAGTAGGTTGAGGGTGGTGAGGGGGATAACCTGGAGTCCAGTGTCCTCATGAATATTTTAAAAGCTAGGTCCTTCATGAAAATAGTCGGGCATTGGTAGACCCAGTCCTGAACTTCCTTAACTGAATGCCCTGTGCTCTCAAACTTCTTTCAGATCTGACTTTCTTGTCTCAGGCTTCTGTATGCAGCACATTACTGGCCTGGAGGTTAGACGCATGCTGGTGAGAATTCTCACAGAGATTCTCAAGAAACTATATCACCTTCAGTTTCCATTTGAGGATGGTTCTAATACCCAGCTTCCCATCACTATGACAAAATACTCCAGGCTATTACTTTTAATGATTAAAGGTTCATTTTAGGTCACAGGTCTGGAGTTTACAGCCCAAGATCGGTGAACCCTTTACTACAGGCTTCTGGCAGAGGAGGTTCATCGTGATGGCAGTTCCTGGTGGAGCGAATAACTCAGAGTCCAGCCAGCAAGGAGACAGAGAAAGGAGGAGACTGAGGCCCTGCAGTCCCCTTTGGGTCAGTTTCCACCATTTCCCAAGAGCACTTTTGGGGGTTCACCTCCCTAACACATGGGCTTTGGGGGCAGCTTTGGTATTCAAACCACAGCAAAGGTGTGAGGCAGCCCCACATCCATACAGCCAACCTACAGCTTGAGTCTCTGAGTTACTCTGATGGATCTCAGGGGCTTTCCAGACCTCAGGGCCCTCTCTGGTCAGAGCTGGACTCCAGAGTTAGCCTCAAACCAAGTGCAGTGCTTTGGATTCCACCTGGCATGGAAATAGCCTCTGCTTGGAGGCCGTGGGGCTCCAGGCCTCACATTCTCTTCAATGGACCACTTCACAGAGGCGGTGGGGCTGAGCTTGGCGGCTGGGCCTGAGGTTTCTGAGGAACCTCTGCCTCACAAAGCAGTTATTTTTCTCAGCTGAATGACTTTGAGCTTATTGCGTTCATTTTCCTCCAGTATCTATCAGGGCTTTGTAACTTATGAGCAAACAAAATGAAATAGAAAGTCATTTTTAAGTTAATTTTATACTTCAGGATGGAATTAGAAACTGTTCTCTGTTCCCACCCCAGCTGTAGACTGCAGCTATCAGCTTCCAGCCCCCGCAGCCAGGTTGGAGGAGGAGGGGATTAACAGAAGGTGAAAGGTCAGGATCCCTGTGTAGCTAATTCTCAAGTCCCCTCTCAGAATCTCAGCCACTTCTTTCTTGTTTTCTTTTCCATGTGTGTCATAGCCCTAAGACATGTCGGAAACATTGGCCTCCAACACACTCGCCAGCAGCTGCGGGCCACGGCACCTTTTGCTAACATTTTATTCCAGTGTCCCGAGCTGCCCAGCCAACTCATGCTAAATTTAGGTTTAAGTAAATAGAGCGTTTTAGCTGTAGCACTACTAGAAAGGGGCAGAAATGAGCATCGATAGACATGCTCCTCTGGCATTGCTGTGATGTGCAGAATCTCTTGGAGAGGGTTTTTTTTTTTTTTTGCTTTGCTTTAAAAACATTAAATAGATGTATAATATAAAAATTACTGATTCTGTTCTGGTGAGATCTTGAATAAATTAGCTTTCAGTCTGAAAGCCCCAAGGAGAAATAGGGCTGTGAGGCTCTGCGCCAATTTGGAGCCCTTAGCTAGTCCCTTCTCACCCTGCTGTCACTCTTCTCCAATTATTTCTGTGGGTGCGTCCTGCCCCTCAGCAAGGACCCCAGGACAAAGTCTCAAGTTCGCCTTCCTCATTCTCCTACGCAGCACTGACCACGGCCTTGAGCCTGAGGGGGAAGTAGCCAAGAAGTATTTGCTGAAATGATTTGCTTTTGACATGAAACTGAAGTTAAGCTAAACTTAATTTCAAGACATTATTTTTGAACATATACACAGTATGAGATGTATATGATACTACAGAACATGAATTAAAAACACCTGATGGTACATATGCTTCTGCTTCCAGCACTGGAGATGGTGGCGGAGGCAGGGAAATTTCAAGTTCAAGGCCAGTCTGAGCTACATGAGAAGACTCAGTCTCAAAAAGAACAAAAGGGAAGAAAATATAAAGACCTTTGACTGCTACTAATTACTAAATTTTCCTTCTGAGCGGTTACTAAATCTTCCTTTGAGACATTCTAACATATAGGACATTCGTTGGTAGACACATAGAAAAGACATGGTGTCTATCACATGCTTTTATCAAAGGAATATGTACTGTGTTGCACCTAACTTTTTCACTTAATGGTATTTCTAGAGAATTTTCCATCAACACATAGGGCACGAAGACAGTCTTTAAAAATCTGCATAAGATAAATTCTGTAAATGTACGTTTGCTCAAACCTTTTTACTATTACAAATTATATAGTGAGAGCATCTCTGTATATATGTTGTTTAACAGAGGGAAGAGTTTAGCTAAATGATGAATACCTAAAAGTAGAATTGCTAAGTAAAGGCATTGATAAATTGCTCACTACCAACTTTCTCTCTACCCAACTTCTAATGCAGGTGGTGACTATTTCCTTGACATGCCCTGTGACATCCAAGTGAGGAATGTGATATTATTAATGGCAAACATTTATGTGGTACTCAGTCTGTGCAAGGTTCTGGGGAATGTGCTTTACATATATTATTTCAAATAGCCTTACAGCAGCCTCAGGAGGGAAGAGTCTCATCATCTCTAATTCACAGATGAGCTAAGATATTTTGTCCCTATTATTTATCACCCAGCTGATAAATAAAAAAGAAGACATCTGAGCCCAGACTGTCTGGCTCCAGTGGTCACTTCTTATAATGATGACCCCAATTGTGACACTATATATATTATATATTGTATATATTGTATATAATTGTGACACTATATATATTATATATATCGTATTCTGCATGAGATAGAAGAGCAATTTCTAATGAAATAAATGTTCATTTGTTGAATCATGAGGATCACATCAGACTTGACCAATGGAATCCTTATTTTCCTTTTAAATAAACTCCAATTGCCCTCCATTTGTCCCTGAAGATTTTAGTTCAAGGTTCACTGGCATGTTCTCTAACTCCTTCAGGCCTTTATTTCAGGAGACATCAGTGTTCATAGAGGTCAACTTTTCATTGCTCTGGCCTCGCAGTCCCTCAACCTTTTCTCCCGCAGTGATCTTACCCTCTCTCCCAGCTCTTTCCCTGCAGGCATAGCTGAGGTCTAGCTCTTGTCATCATCAATCACTGCATCTCCATAAGCTCAGCTTCAAGCATCTGACCTCCATCCAACATCCACATTTTTCTCCTTTATTTCTTCTAATGCTCCTGCTCCATCACCTTGGTGGAACATACTGCAGGCTACATTCTGCCCATCCCTACAGTCTTTGATTGTCCCCCCTGAGTCATTCAGCTTTCCTATTGTTGAGACACAATACTCAACACTCACAATAAAGGAGGAGAGTTTGAGTTTTCAGTCTATGATTGGCCAGCTCCAAAGGCAGAAGCATCATGGGAGGAAGACTCAGAGGAACGAAGTTTATTAGTCCTGGCCACCAGGCAGTGGAGAAGTGCAGCATCAGAGAGGAAAGGGCCGGAGACCACATGTAGTACCCAGACACAGCAAGCCTCTGCAACCCACCGAGACACCACCAGGCACGCGACAACCTCTCATGCTCTCCCTGATGAAGTGAACAGGTCCAGGTCAGCGGCCACCGCCCCATGTTGTTGATGTCCGCACCTTTCCCTGGCCCAGCTTCGGTTTCATACCCTCTTGCTGCGATCACTCTTACTTAGATTGCAGCCTCCTCAAGTCTGTCTTTTAGTTCCTTCAATGGATTCTCCAGACCACAGGTGGCTGTATTAAGATAGAAATGAGGTTAAGTCACTTGCCATTTTAAACCCCTCCAATGTCTTCCCATTTCAATCAGGAAAACGGTAAAGTATTAGAAGCAGCCTTCAGGCCCCGCACAGCCTCTCTGATTTCGTTTCATGTCCCTTTTCGTCTTCCTCATCAGCAGTGCTAGCTTTCTGTTGTTGCTGCTCCTCCAGCTCTCCAGGTCCGCACCCACTGTGCAGCCTTGTACTGGCCTTGGACTTCTATGTGCAGTGTTCTTCCTTCAGCAACCCTCATGTCTGCTGCCCCCTAACTGCCACAATCCCTAGCAAAATGGTGTTGCAAATAGAATTTCAGTCACAAATGCCAGATACGTAAATACTTACTTCATTGCATTTTGGTACTGAATTCAAAATAGTGTCCTTGCTTTCATCAATCAAACTTTAAATCAAAGTTGAATCACTTGTGGTTAGTATTAAATGAGGAGACTCTTGTCCTCTTTCTCATGTTCCTGGTTTGGGAGAGAGGAGGTTTACTTAGACATCTGACACAGGAATAGGGAGGTATTTTTCTTAGATAGGTAGGCACAGTAGAGATTTCATTTTGCTTAAAAATATCTATTTTCTATTTAATTATTTGCTGCTTTGCGTGTAATGAGAAAGACCTGGAAACAGCTTCAATTTCCATTGAGTGGATGATTATGCTTGAAATACATCATATATTAATTAAATGCTATGCACTTTGTCTCCGCTATTTTCCTAGACACTGAGCCACAATACCCAACACTCACAACTTAAAGGAGATGTTTATTTTGGCTCATGTTTCAGTCCATGGTCAGCCGACTGCACCGCAGAACGGCCTGGCAGAGCAGCGTCACAGAGTAACAGCTACGCACCTCATGGTAGCCAGAAAGCAGAGGACAAAGAGAAGATCTGGGAAGGGAGAGACACCCTGCAAAGGAAGGCACTGGGGGATCGATACCTTCTGACCAGAGCCCACCTCCTAACAGCATATGTCAATCGGGCTTTAAAACTGACGAGTGTTCACATGGACCTGGACTCCATGTCCAGCACCACAAAGAAAAAAATGCCTAAAAATATTAACATGTAAGAGAAGGAAATATAAATGAGAAAAAATAGAAATACCGTGATTCCTACACATTTGATCAAAAAATTGGTGACAGAGTTCTAGTTAATGTCAACAAATAAAAAAATATTTCCTGTCAGTATGACCAAGAGTCACAAGAGCTTATTTTATGGAAAAAGGGGGATAAGAATATTTTTGTTTTCATATATTTTTAATAAGATTATTTGAAAATTAAGCACACATTTCATTTTTTATTTTTATTTATTTTTTACTTTAAGGAGGAAAAAGCAGAATATAACCAATTTTAAAAAGCCAGTGTAAAAGATACAGGATTACAAAATCAACAATAGTTACCATAATGCTTCTTAATGTCTTCAGAATAGTTGCAGATAACTTTGTTTTTTTTATTTTTATTTTTTTTTTAATTTTATTTAAAGAGAAAAAAAAGCAATACAGATAAAAGGGTAGAAACAATACAGAACCTCAAAAAAACCCATAAATCACTAGTTGACAAACCACATACTGTCCTCCCAGAAATAGCTGTTCATGTTACAAAATTAAGGCATACAAAGTGAACACACAGTGAGGCTGCAAACAGTTACAAAAAAAACCAGGATGGAATAAAGCCAATTGAGACAGTGCGGTGAAATTGGCACAGAACATCACAGCAGGTCACCAGGACAACAGTAATAGGCAACATTGTATATCTCGTTGTCTTCACAATAGTTGTTTTTCTACTAGGTACAGCAAAATCAAAGAAATACACAACATTATAGAACACATCAACACAGAGTATTGAATAGAGCAACACCATTACTCAGGAGAAAGCAAAACGGCGACAAAAATATCTGTCTTCAGAGATAGTAGAAGGAAACTCCCCCGACTTGCTGTACCAAATATGGTCACCTCCTAAGAGATACCCAGATCCCTGGATCCCAATTGTTAACGGGGTGGGGGTGGGGATATGTGGTATGTTTGATTCTAAGCCCACGCCCCGGTAGGCAGCAGACTGGTTGCTGGTTGGCTCAGCGCCCTAAGTACCAACACGGCGCGGATCTCAGGAAACGCTCTTGCTTCTTGTTTTCCCGCCCTGGGGTGGCCGAGGCTTGCCAGACCACAGTCACTTACCAGGGCGGCAGGCAGGTTACTGTTTGGCTTGGCGCCCTAAGTTCCAACCTGTTGCAGATAACTTTGGGCAGAGGAAAAAAATCAAACAGAACAGAATAGAATAGAAACAATGAAACCAAAACAATGAATGCAATAAAGGACTTCAAAACAAGGCAGTAGTAAATCCAAAATTGCTACCGTAATATATCTTGCTACTTTTGAAATAACTGCTCCTGCCATTGGATTTGGCATAATTAAACAAAACAGAAGATAATAAAACCCAACCCAACAAAACAATGGAAATGATACAGGACTTCCAAAACAAGACCATAGGGAATCAACAATGGCTGCCACCCTCAGAAGGAGATCCCTGCTAGCTGCCACACTGCATACCACTATCCTCTCAAATTAAAATCAGACCACTGGCCTAGACTTGCAATGTTAGTGAAACACCAAAGTACCACAGGCATCCAATTGCATTTCACCTCCATAGCTACCATCACAGACTGTGTTTCTCTGAAATATACATTTTAAATTTTTTATTTTCAAAGTTATGTGGAAATATTGAACAGAGACACTAGCATGAACTTCTTTGTTATCATTATCCCATAGATGGAATGTCACTTTTAGACTCTGCTGTGAATGGAAGGTCATTCCATGTCCTGGGAAGGAAGCAGAAGTAGAAGAAACAGGCACTGGCCGTGAAAATTAAAATATGACAAAGGAAGTAAGCTTCGCAGGAACAGTGAGACAAGAATGTAAGACTTGTGCAGTTCAGGCTGATGCTCAGAAAGCTGATGACAGTGATTGTTTGAGTGGAGACAAAAGAGGAGCTGTTGAGGGTCATCATGTTAAAAAGATGTAACTCAAACCTGGTAACAGGAGAGCCATAATGACTAGATTATAGGAAGAGCGAGCCAGACAATCCAAGCTAGAGGAACCTGTGTCAGAAAGCTTTCATGGCCACAAGAAAGAAACTGTGATGTAAAAATGTGCTAGGAAAGTGAATTGGGACCAGCATGCAGACTAATAGAACAGGTTACACTTGAAGGCAGTCTAAGGACCGGCCTAGAAATCAAAGCCAGAGTACTTCAATACAAAATGAAAGAATACAATGTGGATAGAGAATGTGATGAATCCAACACACTCTGAAAAATGCTCTTAGAGAAAGCCTGATGGGATGGTGAGAACCCAAACAATTTTCAGAAAAAAGCCCCACTCTTGTTACTTTTTTACTTGGGGTGCAGATGAATGTAATATATATGGACATAGTATCATATTTATCAAAGTAAGAACAGAAGAATAGAAAACAATTTTGTAAGGGTCTGTGAGTACAATTACTGACAGCTATAGACACAAACAACCATAAATCTCTTAATACAGTTGAACATAAAACAAAGAATAGTGGAAGAATAAAATCTAGATACATTTATGAGAAAATGGGTAGGTTGAATGAGAAACATAGATACACAGGGACTGTTTGGCCTGCAGAGGAGGGGGATGATTTTATGGAACTTGTCATACAGTGTTTGAGCCCTGACTGCAGACATGGAAGGCTGAGATACTGCCCCTTAGTTGCTCCCCCAAGATGGGCTCAAATCTTCAAGATGATGCTAAGAGAAAGGAGAAGAATCCAACACCTGTACTGATAAGGACAAGGAACATGTCCAAATGGAGACTGATTTACTTACCCCAGATCCCTACAGATGGCCCCAGGGTCTGCCTCAATGTCTACTTTTGGTCAAAGAGCATTTCCCAGTAAAATAGGGGTGCTCTTAAATAGCAATTCTGTGTCAGAGGGGAGAGACAACTTGGTTGTACAACTATGCAGCCTATTTTGTGGCATTGAACCCAATTAGTGTCAGCAGGAATAGCCAGGATACAGCCGTAGCTAGAAGCATCTCTTGCCCTTTTTTCAAGAGCTGTATTCCTCCATATGCATTGATACCATTGAGGGGTCCAGTAGAAATCATTGTCACACTCCTCCTAGACTCTTCCTCAGTGTGTGACTCTCCCAGCTCCACGCAGCTCCTTCTGTAGTTATTGTTTACATCATTTAAAAACCCTTTTATTCATTTGACAAAGTAGGATATTTTTACAAGTCATCACAGTAAAGTTTTGATCAGAAATTGCAATGGCGCCCAGTCGGACAGCTAACATGTACTGGCCCAACCTTCTATGATAGGATGAGAGAGGGTCTTCAGAAATGGCTTTTCCTTAACTCCTGGAATTGTTATGGTGCCCAGTGAGGTACTTTCCTGATAGGATTAAGGTTATCAATCTTGAGATGAAGAGTTGCCCTGGATTACGTGTTTCAGTTGAATCTAATCATGTGGTCTCACAGGAGGAGACTTTTCCCGTTGGAGTCCGTGAGAGAGAGGTGAGACAGACGGACCCCACTGCACACTGTTGACAGGTGGCTGAAGGAAGGTGACCATGAGCTTAGGGAAGGGAGCAGCTGATGCAAGCTGAGGAAACCCTTCGTGGACAGTGGGCAAGGAAACAGGCCCTCAGGGCTCCCTCTGTAAGGACTCAGTGTCAGTTAACAGCCTGCTTGGTGAAGGGAGCAGATTCTTTCCTTGCGCCCTACGAGGGATCATAATTCACCACTGCGGAACCAGCAGCTCGGACATGTGGATTGTTTTTGAACTGAAGGTATTTGAGGATCAGCAGATGCTGAAAGATTTCTCCCTAAAACTTGCCTCACTTGGCAAGGAAGCAGAAGCTTCTGAGAAGTGAAGTGTCCTTAAATCCTTTCTCCAGCAGAGGCTTTTATGGGAATTTGGTGCAAGATGGATTGTCACCAACGAACCTTCCACCTGCCTTGTTTCTTCCGTACATCCACCTTTGGGCAGTGGGGTCCTATCGGAAGGGCAGAGCCTTTTCCTTTTCTTGTCATTCTGAAAAATATCTCTTGTTCCTCACTAAGTCCAATTTCCTAACTACACTACTCATTTGCTCATCACGGCATTTCTCTGACTTGTCGGCATGTTATATGTGTTAATAAGCTCTGCTTTTCTCTTGTTTGTCTTTACAAATTTTAGTCACATGACTTCTGACCTACAGAAACTGGGATTATAAAGCTGTGTGGCATAAACCTCCTTGTTTATTTCATGTGTATTCATTTTCCATTATAGCAAGAATAAAGGATTATTTTTATGTAATAGAAAATGAATATGCCTTCCTTGTGCGAAGAATGCAAGCTATTCCTCAGGTTCAGCTTCTCTCTTCTCTTTTGTCAGTTCTGCTAAGAATCTAGCTGATAAGCACTATTACTCTTCAGATTATCATCTAACACTTTGAATTGCTTCTAGCTAACTCCAATGTTTACCCATGTGTACTACACAATAGAACATAATAAATGTATCTCACTCAATGTAGAAGTTAAATAATTTTAAATATAAGAGTAGAATTTAAAATAAGATGCATGTGGTTTAAAGCAGTATAAAGTGCAAAAGCTGTTATTTTTATTATATTTCTTTGACTCTCAAAGAGTCAATCTGGCAGAAACAAAATGAAGAAAATATTAAGAAAGCACAGAATTCACTTAACAAGAAAGTAGATGTGATACCAAACATTTTCATTATAATAATAAATGTAAATGGGAGACATTAGATAATAAACCAAAGACATAATTAAAACAAAGATCACAAAAGGATTAAGGAATAAAGCAATTTCAAGAGCATATCTAATACGTTCAGATTATAAAAAGGAATTGCTTATAATGTCAGAGAAGGAATTAAAAACCAAAAAGCACAAAATGGCACAAAGGTGTCTTTCTTTAATGGTTAAACTGTATATTTACACAAAAGATTTTTCACATAAAAGAATTGTCATGAACCATCTACTTGAAAAATTTATTGTGCTACACAAGGCAAAATTTCTAAGGAATGAACTACAGGAAACAAAACATTGAAGATTTAGAAATGTTGTGCAATATTTGTAAAAAGAGTAAAATGTGCTGAGTGTTCTCTTAGACAAACAATATAATTTATTTAAATTTATTAAGTATATTGACATCTTGGCTTTATACACAGAAATGCAACTTTTTAAAAAATAATTTTATTTAAAGAGATAAAAAACAAAACAAAACAAAACAGAATAAAGGGTAGCGACAATACAGTATTCCAAGGAAAAAAGGAAAACAACAAAAACAACAACAAAACCTAAGAAATTATTACTTGACAAATTACATACTGACTTCTTGGAAATAGTTGTTCAAATTACAAAGTTAAAACATATAAAGTAGACATTCAAACAGTGAGGCTGTTAACAGCTCTGCTCCATGATCTGACAAAAACAGCAATATGGTCATCCACCTTACCCACTCAAATATACATGCAATTATATCAAAAGGGCAAAATTAAACACAACAAAACAGAGCAAAGCGGATCACAAGAAAGCAATGTAAGAGACAAAAATTTCAAAACTAGACAATCGGAGATATTCACTCTCTATCATATTGACTCTTGTTTTCTTCCAAATAGTTGTCCATATTGTCACATATAGGGAATTCACATGAAACAACCTAGTATGGAATTGATCTGAGCAGGACAAG
>PVJX010014658.1:0-44362 GCA_004027295.1 Dolichotis patagonum | reverse complement strand
TGCAAAATATATTTTTTTAAGAGAGAAAGAAAATTTTAAAAAGAAAAAATAGAAAAAACAAGAAGAAAAGTAGAATATAGAGTTCAAAAAAACATTAACATAAAATTGCTAGTTGATACATTACATATTGTTAACAATAGTTGTTAAAGTTACAGAGTTAAAGCATAAAAAGTGGCTAGACGCTCACACATTGACAGTACAACTCTTCTGCTCAGTGATCTACCAAAACCTCAGTAATATGGTCATCTATTTTACACACTATACATACCATTATATCCTTTAGAGAACTTTCCTTCCTTTCACTTTTACAATATCTATTACATATATTTATTATACTTTTATATCTATTATACTTTTTGGATACCATTATTCTGTCTGTTCTTAGCATTGTTTACACTAGAGAGACAATGTGATATTTCCTAATGTGAGTCTTATTTATTTCACTAATGAGGATATTCTCAAGTTGCCTCCGTTTACCAATAAAGGCCTCAAGATCATCATTTTTTATAGCTGAGTAATATTCCAGTGTATAAAAAACCATATTTTTTTCATTCATTCTGCGGTTGATGGGCATTTTGGTTGTTTCCAAGATTTAGCTATCATAAATTGTGTTGCTGTGAACATGAGTGCACATATATCACTGTGCCATGACCTTTTCAATTTTTCTGAGAAAATACCCAGGATGGGAATAGCTGGATTGAATGGAACTTCCAATCCTAGTTTTTTGAGGAATCTCCATACTGACCTCCACAGTGGTTGCACCAGTCTACACTCCCACCAACAGTGGAGCAGTGTTCCTTTTTCCCCCGCAGTCTCGCCAACATTTGTTATAAGTTGTTTTCTTGATGACAGCCATTCTTTCCGGAGTGAGATGAAATCTCAATGCTGTTTTAATTTGCATTTCTCGAATGACCAGTGATGGTGAACATTTCTTCATATATTTATTTGCCATTTGTATATCTTCATCTGAGAACTGTGTGTTCATCTCTGATGCCCATTTTTGGAGAGGGTCTTTGAATTTGGGGGACTTGATGTTTTTCAGTTCTTTTTCTGGATATAAGTCCTTTGTCTGAGGGATTGTTGGCTAAAATTCTTTCCCATTCTGTGGGTTTTCTCACAAATGATATTTAAAGAAGTAACTTTGGTGGACAGTACCCATTCTGTGTAACTGAGATGCCCCTATTCCCCTGCGGGAGGGCATGGCTTGACCAGCTACTGTCGTGGCCCTCCCCTTGTGTGCCTTTGCTGGCCCTCAATTCCTTCCTCTTCCCTCCCTGGCTACCTAGTGGCCACTATATTGCATTCCAGCATTACTGCAACTCCACTGTGCCCCTACCCCAGTCCGGGTACTTCAGATACAGCTGCCACCTGTTTGAAGAAGGGAGGGTGACACTGGAATGGCTCAGATTAGGAAGGGAGGGATCTGGGCCCACTGTTAACACCTTCCCCAAACCTGCAGGTAGCCTTCCTGAGATGCTCTGGTTTCAGCCCTGCCCCCTCATTGGATGACCAGAGTGACACCCGAGGCTGTCCTGGGGCCCTGGACCAGTCACAGACCTGCAGCTGCTGTGTAAGAACTACTCCTCACACACTTCTCCAGTTAGTCTGTGAGGGCTCCCTCCAGAGTACTTACCCCACTATGCTATAGCATAGGCCCTGTTAAAATGCTCATTTTGGTGATCTGTAAACTGCTTATGATTTATTTTTGGATAGTGTGGACTACAAAAGTCCTACAAATTTACTTGGTTATTCTTATCTTGAGTAGTGTGAACAAAGCGGTAATTTCAGAAGAAAGAGCAATAGTGTCCATGTTGGTGGTATAGCTACTTTCGAAAAGAACGAGCAATGAACATTAAGTGCTGTTAACATTGAAGAGCCCCAAAGACTGTCAGCGAAGGATGATCAATGTATGAGGTCCAGCTGGCACTGGCTGACAGCAGCAGAGATCAGCAGCTGGCTATGTCAACTGTTGGCATCCAGCATTACCCGTGTCATCTGGTGGCATCAAGAGCTACACTTTTGCTAATTCATGATTTCTTCTGAATTGAGCAAAAGAACACTAGGCTGATTGGCAACCTCACCATAACCTGAATTCATGAAAAACTGAGTGTGTGAGACAACTATTGTCTTTTTCTGACTGCAGCTATCTGTGTTGTGTATATTCCCTTCAGTTCACAAAACAGCAAGAGAGGCAAGTGAAGGATGGATGACAGGATAGAATGGTAGGTTGGGAGCAAAGGCTTACTGAGTTCATGTTTTTGTTTAAGCTAGCACATGGATTTGAATCTTTCTCATATGAAAAGTGCTTTATCCACTTTTAGAGCTTTCTGCAATTTCGATCTGCAAACTGTGACCTCTTGGAGTATTTTTACCTGGGACTGTTACTGTTTGGCTGATGTTATGGGTGAGGAGGTGTTGGTGACACCATCACGCCTCCTTGATGCAGTGAGTCTAGGGAACTCCTCTCCACACTCTTATTTGACCCTTTAATGACAAATGGCCTATCCCAGTGATGGCTAAAATAGCAGTGCTGAAGAGAAGATTGTCTGGAGGGACAGATTGCTGACCTCTACCCTCATTAGCTAATGCTGCCCCGATAATACAGCTTTCTTCAAGTCATTGTAGTCTTCTAGAATTTTTCCTTGTTCCAGTCCATAGGAGCAATTTGAAGGTTAAAGCCAGTACCTCTGTTTAATGTATGTGGTCTTGCTAGTTAAATTAAATAAATGGAATTTTTCGTGGAATAAGTGCGAGAACATACTGAAGCCATGGCTGATGTCATCAATAAATTATAAGGCCTTTCTAGGTGTGTGTAGTGTAATAGGAACAGTAAATGGAGCTGTTATTTTCCAGTGCTTCCTACCCAGATACAGATTAAAATCCAGAACAATAAATCTTTTCAAGAATACCATTTCTGAGACGTGAGTACCTGCTTTTTAATGGCAGGTATGATCTACTTTTAGGTATGATCTATTAATTTAGCTATTAAGATCTGCACTTTACAGCCAACTAATATACCTTCTATTCTTTTGAATTATGGGTGGTCTCCAGTAGATTTTAGAATTTGTCTTTTACTTTTTATTTTATTGGTACATTTTAAATATAGATATTATAATTCATCATAGGGAGTTTGTACCTGTATGTGATATATCTTGCTTAAAACACTTAATTTTTAGAAAAACTGTGACTTTGAATATTTTTCTTGTTTCATTATTTTTCATAATCTGGCCAAACAAGTTATTTAATGATACATTGAGCACTCAGATTGTGTTTTCAAAATTCACATTGTTTTCATAAGGCTTTCTTAAACCTTATTTAATGGAGTGTTAAGAATAATTTGGTGGAAATGTGCTTGAGTCACATTGCATTCTCGGCTTTGTTATGCTGATAATTCTAATTTTTGTCTCTTAAAATTTTATTTTAACCACTTAATTAATGTTGCACTAAATTTTTGTATCCACTGAAATGCTTATTCTTTCATGTGAATGATGCAATACTTCTGCCAAATACTTCTTTAAGTATTTAAAACAGAACCTCGCAACGCTGCACTATTGACATTTTGGGCCAAGTAAATCTTTGTTGTAAAGGGCTCTTTTGTGCTTCATAGGATGTTTAACATCATTCACAACCACCACTGACCAGATGGCAGAATCTTCAACCCATATTGTGGCAACCAAAAATGTCTCCAGATTTGAAGAGGAAAGTCATTCTGTTTGAGAATCACCTCTTCACAATGACAGAGAGGTTCCTTAGGAAAAAAAATAAAAGCAATATTTGATGCTAAAGTAACTGTGGAGAGGCAACTGAAAGCACTGTATTTTATTTCTGCGTCCTAGGTTCAGTAAAACTCAAAATCCAAAACAGGCTAAATATTGAAATAATGCAAGCAATAAATTGTTTATTTTCACAAAGAGTATTTCTGGACCAAGACTGATACAGACTAATTTACTAAATGAGTACCATCTGGAAAAGCTAGTACTCAGTTGACTCTCTAACTTCTAAAGGAAACTAACATCAGATCAAGACTATTGACTTCGATGAGTATTTCCTATTTTATTGTCTTCAATCTGTGTAAGAGAACACTAGACAGACCAGAATCATTGTTTAGTTCCCATTAGCAGATTAGCAGATTTTTCATCTTTCTTTTCCTTGTTGTTGGTTGTCACACTGATTCTTTATACTTATGTTACTGCTTTCTTTTCTTACGCTTCTCTACTTTACCACTAGTTATCCCCCAGTGACCAGTTCTGATCCTCCTTTTCTTTATTTCTTCATTAACTCTCAATCACTGGACATATAGGTCCACAGTCTGTTTCCTACTATTCCCAATCCCAGATCAGACACAACTGCAATTACTTGAAGCACCATACATCTATAGCTCAGAATGACCTCTTAATCATTTTTCTTTTGTGTTACTCTAGCTTCTGATGGAGCAATTTTTTCAGTGTTGCAGTAAATTTATTTAAAATCATAGCAATTCATTTTCCTTGCTTTAGGAAGCAGGATATTCCCAGTCACCTTGTTGATGCTGAGTACACTGGTGTTTAAGGTAGAGCTCCTGTAACATCTTTTTTTCTGCCTATCCTGTCTATTAAATTTCTGAGGCTTCCTAGGTCTTCGTATTCTTTTTATATTCATCATCACTGACAGTAAGTTTAAACTTGAGCTTTTGCATCATTCTCCATTTTTCACGTGACCACCTGTCTTAGTTACTTTTTACTCATCGCTGAGACAAAATACCTGATGCCCAAAGTCAGGAAAGGAAAGGTTTATTTCTTATAGTTTTTGGAGGTTTCAGTCCATACTCAGTTGGCTCCAAGGCAGGGTGGCATGGCAGGGTGGCGGCTGCAAACAGCAAGCGGAAACCGGCAAGAGAGAGAGAGACACACCTTCTTCCTGCCATTACATCACATCCTGGCTCCACCCCCTAGGAGGGTGTAGCACTGACACCACCAATCCAAGCACTAGACAATGAACCAATCACAAATGCACAATGCAGATACATGAGGCCTGGGGGCCACCGACATAAACCATGACACCACCCCTGGTTTCCTCTGTCCTGATCTGCTGTGTGGAGTTATTCTATACATTTCTGTGACTGCCCTGACATAGCTGTCTCTCTACCCATGTAGCAAGTGAGGCTTTGTGCTCCACTGAGACACACGTTCTCATGATTTGATACCATGTCCTGCTCTTTTGATTGTCTTTCCCTGTCAGAAATGCCCTATTTTCTCAGAATTTTTTTTCCCTGATGCCTTTTGCATTCATCTTCTACAAATAGCCTTCCCTTAGTATAGTGGTGACATTTTATGGAAGGGCTGCATTCCCAAAGAACTGTTACAGAATGCTAAGTTCAGAAAATCAGGCCTACTTTTTCTCTCAGGAAAGGATTCACATTATATAAAATTGTAGGCACAAAGTGACATGCTTCCATATTTTAGACAAAGAAGATAAAGTTAAAAAGGTTAAGTGACTTGTTTGTGATTTCTTAAAAAGATGTGAAAGATGGAACTGTGTTGTAAATCTTGGTCCATTCTTTCTTGGACAGGGTGTCCATTTTCAACCATTCAAGAGCACGTCATGCCAAAAATGGAGGTGAATTGTGTTGCTTCAGAGGACATAGGAAGGATTCATAGGTAGCCATTCCCCACCGAGAGCCCAGGGCAACAGGGACAGTGAGGAAACTGCTCAGGCAGAAAGCTAGAGAAGCAGAATGGCAGGTCACAGTGCTGGGACAAGGGATTTTCCTATTGAAAAAGAAGATCATAGTAAATGCCTCTGTATCCTTTTTAGATTTAAAGGTATACTAATACTCTACTTATACTATAATTGAAACTATACTAGTCTCTCATTCCCTAGCAGCTGGAATGGCACTGTGTAGATCATAAGGGGTCAATAAACCATTGAGTTAATGCATTTCACTACTGATACGAGAATGAGGGTTATTTTACGTTCTTTCAGGGAGAAGGGAAATTGTTCAGTTAAAATATGTGGGGGAGTTTTTCAGGAGTAATGACACAGGCACACAATAGCAAGGGTGGAAGCAGAGCTTATGTGCAACTAGCTTTTTTAAGGAATTCTGCAAATGACTACGTGAATTACAACTGTGTTTCAGCTGTTTTCAGGAACTGGTTTCATGCAGTCAGAAAAACTAGGGAAGTAAAGCTCATGTTTGAAAATAAGGTGGATGAAAATTGGGTGTTTGCTTATAAAATCCTGGTACAATGTTCAGCTTTTTGGAAGAGATAAGAAAACATGTATAGGGGCCGATTGAAAAATTTGGTGCATGCATATTACAGTTAATGATACATCCCCCTTGAAACATTCCCCTCGCTTCAAACACATTTCTCCCACCATTCTTGCCACTTTCTGAAATAGTACTGGACATTTTATTTGGTGTCTTTTTGAGGTATGATTAAAAGATACAGTGAATGCTGCTGCTCTGAGCCCTTCCATGGAAAAGGCAGGCTTGTTAACACGCTGCGGCGTCCTCATTCACTTTGTTCACTGGATCTGCCACGATGCTACTTCTGGCTCTTTCCTAAAGTCTGAATGACCGTGAGAGGGAAGTGTTTTGAACTGATTCAGGACATCAAGGCAGCCATGACAGCGTACCACTAAAGGCGCTCACAAAATAGTACTTCTAGAGCAGCTTCAGAAGTGGCCAGAATGATGGGACAAGGGCATTTGAAGCAAAGGGGATATTTTGAGGGGGATTAATGGCAATGTGCCTTTTTTGAAGTACATATTTTAAAATTTTGACACGCTGTATTTTTGACCACCCTTTGTATGGCATCTCTAATATTATTGACATGTTGAATACAATAATTTATTTCATTCAGCTTTTCTTTGCATACATTTTTAAATACAGTTTTTTGATTGTTAAACAATTTTATTTTTGTATGACACTATTACTATTCATTCTTTTTACTCTTAAAAAGAAAACTATCTTCTGGGTTAAAAAAAAAAGTGTGACAAGGATAAGAAATACAAGATAGTGTATATTTAAAGAGGAGGGGGTCAAAGAGAAAGGGTTAGCATTTATTTAGTGTACTCACTGTGCTTAGGCTATTACCTCATTTAATTCTTAGCTCTGTTCATATTTGATGAACAAGGATTTAAGGCTCAGAGGTTAAATAACTTTCACAGGCTCTGCAGTTTATTAAGTTGGAGTCAATGAAGAGAAACTTCATCAAAATCGTGTATTCACTTGCCTTTGTAAAATTGTTTTTAAGTTATAAGGCAGTTGGTGGCATATGACATGTGGTCTTTTTGCTGAAATACTCAGGTGTAGCTTGTAAGTAATATACATGTTTTATTGGCTTCATTGTCATTTATTTTTTCCCTTCTATTACCCACTACATGAAAACAAAACAAAACAAAAATACTATGTTGTTCAGGAAATGGTAGTAATAGTGCATCAGAACTGCTGGAAACAAGGTTGGCAAATACGTCTACTTGTTTTTTACAGGTATAAAATCAATAGAATTCTATTTGTGATCTGGAAGAAATTTATTCCTTGCAGCTGATTTTAAAAATATCCTTCTCCTTTGATAATTATTTTTCATTTGTATCTTACAAGTGTATTTGCCATTCTTCAGAGAGATAACCAAGGTCAGGAGGTAATGTCATATACTTTAAAAACTACTTTTTTTTCCTTTAAGCATTTAAGAATAAAATACTTCTACCACTTCACAGGTGGGCATTCTGTATCAATGGTAAGAATAGAGTTACCTGCTGTGTCTAATGTAGCCTTTACAGTTGCTTTGTTTCATAGTTTTATAATTTGGGCTTGCTGGTTTCCTTGGAAACCCATTTGTGGACACTGGTTGCTAAGGAACAGCCTTTGCTGCACAAAGCATAAGGAGCTGAGAGTCTGCTGCTGGGTGACTTCATTCTTGGCAGTGACAGGAGATGGGAATCTTAGAAATCGTTCGAGTGCAGCCTCCATCTTGATTTTCAGGCTGAAGGAGTCCTTCAAATTTTTCGGACAGTCACCAAAGCTGTAGGTGTCTATAAAGAGCCAAAAATTGTATAACATTTAGAGCAGGAGTTCACATATCAATTTCATCAGCTCCTTGATGCCAGCAAGGTGAGAGAATCTGTTGCTGTAGATTCCAAATAGGCTGTACTTTTTTCTTAAATTTAGCAGTAGAGAACAACAGAAGGATGCTAACAGCTGTTCATCTTTACAAATCATTGTGGTTGCATGACACTGATACTGGACTGAATCTGATCTGCTTTTTTCTGATAGTCCCATTTGAAGATCTAGAGATTATAGTTTATACCATTTTACCACAATCAAATGGTCACTCAATTAAAGTAAGTAAAAAATGTAACTAACCTTACCTGTATTGACATAGATGAGATATTATTGCTCTTAGGTTAATATACTCCTAGAATGGGCTATACAGATTTTTGACAATGACTTTTACGCTATATTAAGTGTAGGGATTCAGGTGCAGGTTTGTCTGTCACATGTACCACACGACAGGTCATGCATGCATGTTGCATGAAGAAGGCAGTGATGATCTAAATTTGAGATCAGACGCGGCAAGGTCCTCAGTTTCTAAAGAGAGGCTGAGGAACAGTGCAAGCTCCATTTCCATAGTTAAGGTGTGAGTGAGACAGAGCCAGTCCCTAGTGTCAGGCCAGAGGGATGATTTGTGTTACGGCAGGCAATGCTGGACGCAGCACAGTTTATCCTCTTACTTGGTATTGGATGGTACCATTCTGTAAATTCATCATATCATATTAATTATCTCTTGGATATCTTCAAAATACAATCTTCCATAGGTAGGTTTTTTTTTTAAATTTTATTTAAAGACAAAAAACAAGAAAGAAAACAACCAAACAAAACAGAATAAGGGTAGCAGCAATACGGAATTCCAAAGGCAAAAAATAAAAGAACCACAATAACAACAACAAAACAAAAACAAAAACACTAAGAAATTGCCACTTGATAGGTTACATACTGTCATCATTGGAAATAGTTGTTCAAGTTACAAAATTAAAGCACACAAAGTAGACATTCAAACAGTGAGACTATTAACAGTTCTGCTCAACAATCTAACAAAAACAGTAATGTGGTCATCTATCTTACACACTTAAACATACATTCAGTTATATCCTTTAGAGCACTTTCTTTTCCCCTCTTTATATATATATATATATATATATATATATATATATATATATAAATTTTTAAATTTTATTTTAAGGGGGGTAAAATTAAACACAACAAAACAACAGAACAGGACTTAAGAAAGCATAAATTTCAAAGCTATACAACCAGGGACCTTCACTATCTGTCATATTGTCTCTTGTTTTCTTCCAAGTGGTTGTCCATATCTTTGCATATGGGGAGCTCATACTAAATACCATAGCCAATTTTTCATAACTGGCTCCCACTTGCTAAGTGGGGGAGACATGGGACAGGATGACATGAGATGTCTGATTCTCAGCCTGCCCACCGGCAGGATTACAGCCGCCCCCCAGAGAGGGGAGGGGAGGAGCTCCTTGTTCTCCTGGCACCCTGAGTCAACTGCATGGTGCAGGTCCCAACGCGCCAGGGTCTCTCTCCTTCAGGCTGCCGAAAGTCGGCCACACTCAATGCCGCCTCACAGAGAGGGAAGAAGCTCTGTGTTCTCCCCGCACCCCGAGTCAACCGCACAGTGCAGGTCTGGATGCGCCAGCCTCTCTCTCCTTCAGGCCACACTCTCAGCCACCCCCCAAAGAGGGGTGGAGCTCCTTGTTCTCCCCTCACCCCAAGTCAACCGCCTGGTGCAGGTCCCAATGAGCCAGGGTCTCTCTCCTTCAGGCCCCCAAAAGTCTGCCACACTCTCAGTCGACCCCCAGAGAGGGGTGGAGCTCCTTGTTCTCCTGGCACCCAAGTCAACCTCATGGTGCAGGTCCCGATGAGCCAGGGTCTCTCTCCTTCAGGCGCCGAAAGTCTGCCACACTCTCAACCACGCCCCAGAGAGGGAAGGAGCTCCCTGTTCTCCGGGCGCCAGGGTCTCCTCCCCTGCAGGCCTCCCAACGTCCGCCATACTTACCTGCTATTTCTTTCTGATGAATTGACCATTACATTTCCAAAGTTCTGAAATGGCCATCAGACCACAGAAAGAATTCTCTTTAGGCTCCTGTTTGAAACCAGCAGCTACAGCAATCTGCTGGCCTTGCTTCAGGGCCAAGGTAGGTTATTTTTGTAAACTTGATAATTGAGACTCCTCTCAATTATCAGTTGAAAGTTGGTTACCTTCTCTTGTGTTCATTGTCTATAGATAATATCTCTTATGGCTTTTATAGGGCTAATATAACATATGTGGAATGTTTAGTTAGGCCTCTGGGCCATGAGAAGCCCTTAAAAATTGTGTCAGTTTTTGAGTGTGCAAAGACGGATTAGTGGCTGCCCCAGGCTGGAGGTAGGAGCAGAAGATGATTGATGAAAATATTCCAAAACTGAATTGTGATGATGGTTGCTCACTGTATATATTTGCTAAAATTTGGATTATGTAATTAAAATTAGTTAATTTGTGGTATGTAAATTACAGCTCAATAAAAGCTACCTTAACTTTTATAGTAACTATAACTCATAGAATTTAACCTTATTTCTCATATGCTGTTTTTGCTGGACTGGTAATATGTTAGAGGATAATAACATAAACCAGGTTATCCTCGGATTCACATAATGATAAGCATGAGTTATAATGGAATCTTATTGTATTTTATATATTATTGTATGACAATAATTACTGTTGGTATTATTCCATGCTCTACTAATAAAAAAATTTTTGAAAATTCTCAAAAAGAAAAAAATAAATGCCTACTGCCATGCCCCAAACAAACAAACAAAAACACTTTCCAGTTCTATAGACAACTTCAACTTTCATGACTGTGATTACTGAGGTTTTGTAAGCGATTCAGACTACACCATTTTTCAAAAGTTAGGTCTGCTATTTATAGAGTACATCACTGCAAGTCTATTCTTGAGATTTATGTTCATCTGACTGGGCTGTATATTTATTCAAGTGAACAGCTTTATTGAGCACCTTCGTGTGCCAGCGACTTTTCTAGATGGTGGAGGTGGACCTGTGAAGAATATAGGAGTGCAATTTTAGGCATGTTTAAATTTGAGATCTCTGTTAGTCATGTATATGGCGATGCTGTGTAGGCAGTTGGATCCAATCTGGAATTCAGGAAAGAGGGCTGGCCTACTGGTATAAAATTGGAAGACACTGGCATTTAGGTACTATTGAAGGTCAGAGAACTAGATGAGCTCATCAAGGAAATATGAGCCATTAGAGAAGAGTTCCCAGGATCAACCCAGGTTGTTCCCAAATTAAAAGGCTGGGAAAAAGAAAAGACATCTGTGTAGAAGCTTGAGAAGGGGTGGCTGGCTAGACTGGGGGAGAGTCAGCACAGTGAGACACTCTAGAAGCCAAGTGTATCCCGGAGGACAGATGGATACAGACTGTGCTGCTAATGGCCCAGATAAGTGGAACCCTGAGCACTGATGACTGGATGTGCTCACCTAGAGGTTACTGATGAACTTGAGAAGTTCAGTTGGAAAGAAGAGGTGAGGCTCGCAATACATAGAAATGCTAATTATTGGAAGAGATGGAAATGCGAATGTACACTGATGATTATACATTATATGCATGGGTGAGTTTATCACATTGAACACTATAAATATGAGCAAATATCGCATGCCAATAAAAAAGGAAAATGGCACTAAAGCCTGATGTAGGTGAAAGGGTGAAGCTTACCATCAGACACGATACAATCAAACAGAACAAAATAGAGTAAAATTAGTCCAAACAAAACAATGAAAGCAAAACAGGGCTTCAAAACAAGCTAATAGGAAATCTATAATGGCCATAATATATTTTGTCTTTGAAATAGCTGTCCATGCCATCAAATGTAATAAAATTAGACAAACTGAAACAGAATAAAATCAAACGAAAACAATATTGGTTTCAAATCATGATAATGGATTAACAGTGTCCACTGTCTTCCCTTTTTAGACACTTCCTCCCTTTTCACTTTCACAGGATGTATTGCGCTTTTTGGATCCCACTAACTTCTTTAGTTTTTATAGAAGGGAGACAACATGATATTCACCCATGTGACTCTGAACCATTTCACCCCGAGCATGATCTCAAGTTGTATCCGTTTACCTATAAGAGCCTCGAGGTTATCTTTCTTTATAGCTGAGCAGCTTTCCATTGTATAAAAGTGCTATGACTTACTTAACCAGTCTACAGCTGATAGGCAAGTTACCCCCACTTCTTTCTGGTTCCCTGTCACATGGAGCATTGTTCTCTATCCTTTGACTTTCAGTCTAGGAACCCCCTTTCAGGTTAAATGTGTTTTTGGTATAAAGTATGCTGATGGACCCTGTCTCCTGATCCTCTCTGCCTGTGTTTCTTTTTATTGGTGAATCGAGGCCATCTGTATTAGTGAATATGGCCAATATGCTCTGCCTCATCTCTGCCATGCTATTTTCCTGCTGTTGGTTGCCTTCCTTTCCCCTCCATTCTGTTGTCTGCCCTGCTCAATGAGCCTCCTCTGCCGCCGTTTGAACCATGGTCTTTTTTATGTCTCTAGAATGTCCTTCAATATTTTTTGTAGGGTTAGTTTGGTGGTCATGAATCCCTTCAGTTGTTCTTTGTCATGGAAGTATCTTGTTATTCCACTAATTTTGAAAGATAGTTTTGCAGGGTACATCTATCTGGGTTGGAAGTTGTTTTCTTTCAGGAGCTGGAAACACTTCATGCCACCCTCTTTTTGATCTGATGGTTTGTGTTGAGAAGTCTGCCATGATCTGATTGGTTTTCCTTTATAGGTGATCTATTTCTTTCCTCTAACAGCTTTTAATATTCTATTCTTGTGTTGAATTTGTGGGATCTTGATCATTATATGTCTGGGTGTAGATGGTTATGGCTAACTGGAGTTCTACATGCCTCACTTAATCTGAATGTCATTTCCTTTTCCTATGCTTAGGAAGTTTTCTGATATTATTTGTATAAATAGACTTTTAATGTCATTTGTCTTGACCCCTGCTTTTTCACTCACATTTATTATTCTTATGTTTCTTTAGGTTGTCTTGCAGCTGTTGAGTTGTTACTTTCTGATTCCTTATTATTTTTAAGAGATCTTTCCTTTTGTGATTGCAAGCTGCAAACGTGTCTTCAAGGTTTGAAAGTCTGTCTTTAGTTTCATTCAAATGGTTTTCCTAGCTTTCAATGGAGTTTTTAATTTCCGGGATATCTCTTTCAATCTGTTTCATGTATTCTACTGTTTTATATTGTTCATTCAAGGGTTCCCTCATTTTCCTATGCTCTTTTTTTATCTATGTCTTTTTTAGAGGTGCTTAGCAATTCTTTTATTATGTTTTTCATTTCTTCTTTTGCCTGAGATAGTATTTCTGTGCTAATTTCTTTTATAGCCTCATGAAGTTGTTTCTTTACTTCAGTTGCCATTACTTCAGAAACTTCAGATGTGTGACTCCTGATCTCTTCTGTGTTTACATCTCCTGAACCAGCTCTGCCTGGGTTGGAGGCCAGAGATTGCCTTTTGCTTCTTTGTCTTGACATATTCCTGGGTTCTTCCAGACGTGTAGTGGGGTTCCGGCACTTGCTGTATTGGCTACTGTGATGGATTGAGAACTGGTGGTCAATTTAACGCCAGATGGATTACATCAGTGTGGCACTGAGCGAAGATGTGTCACCTGAGGAAGGCTGCCAGCATAAATGGAGACGTGGAGAAGGAGAAAGAAGAGCGTTGGGGTGTTGAGGCATTGTGAGGTCTCCTACGAGTTGCTGTTTGAGAACAGCTGCTGTTAGGTTCTCCTGGAGAAGCTCTGGTCCTCACACCGAGCATTGCTTCCTGGTTCCGGAGGGGAAGACGTGTGCCGCTTGGTCTCCAGGATGAACTTGTCACACTGGCTTCCTGGCATGTACTTGACTATGCTTGTCGTCGTCGGAGCTCGGTGCCTCTGTGTTGCTGACGATGGCTGTGGTGCTTTTCAGGACAGCCCTGGTGTTTGTTGTGAGTGTGACTTCTCGGCTCCAGCATAGAACCCTCAACCTATCAGCACAGCTCCTTCACCCTGCTGGCATAGACTTTCTAGTTTCCACTGCTGACCTTTGGGCCTTCCTGGCACGAATCTGTAAAAGAGACTAGCATGAGTCCTTCTTGTGGGCTCTAGACCTCCAGTTGGAGTCGTGGGAGGCACTGTCATGAGCTCTGGGTCTTTATCTGGGCTCATGTGGGACAGTGCTGTGGGATTTAGGCCCTTGGCTAAATATTCTATGTCTTTGGTGTTGTGAATAGATTTCCTGCATTTTTGTATGTTAACACTGGGTGACCATCATAAAAATAATATTATAAATTCCATGTCTTGATTCTAATTGTTCTCTGCATAACCCCTGACTACAACAGCTACAATCTCTCTAAAGCAAGACTGGTTCTTCTAGCCAGTGATGGCTACAGTTATCTGATGGTGACCATTGGGTGTGCTGGTGCAGGGCTGTCTGCTGCTTTTCCCAGCCTGCTTTGGCTCACCAGTGGCTGATGGAGTGCACACGGGGAGGGGCTGGCCATTGCCTCCTGGCCCAGCTGGTTACTGGTGGGGAACCTCAGTGATGGCTGTTGGAATGCACACAGGGGCAGGGCTCAGTCCAAGCAATTTCCACCCATCTGCTCCCAGCTAGGAGTGGCTGGAGGGAGCAGGCTGCAGTTCTGGTTCCAGGCTTATCCTGCCTGACTCCAAAATGGCTCCTGGCCAATTGCTGTCTCCTGCAGGAGGATTAAGCCCTCTGCACTAAATGCCAGCCAGTGCAGTCCTCTGCATCCGCCATTCCTTTCCACCTCCGTGTCTCTTTGCAGAGGCCTACGAGCTTGCCAGCCACCACCATCACTGTGACCGTGTGTCCCCAGGTTCCAGCAGCTCCTCTTACACAGTGGGTCCATTTCCGGGTGAAGGCATCTCCAGCTACCGCCTTCTTCTTCATTTAAGTTTTTCTTTTTTATTTCTCTGTGGGCTTCACTTCTCACTTTAGGTTCTTCCTGGGTCCAGGGACCCACTCCCTTCCTTCTTGTCTTCCCCATGATGCTGTATTCCAGCATCTGGACTGTTTCTCTTAAGAGATGCTGTTTTCTCTGCTGCATATTGTTCCCGGAAGTGAAATTGTTATTATTAAATGAGATATTTGTAAGATGAAAACATTACATGTGGTATTTGCAAACCCACACTGTATCTTATAAAGAGCCACACAAATATGTTTCATTTATTTAAAGGAGATTGTCTTTTATATTTATTATGTCTCTTCTATTAGATTTGTATAATAAAGAAGAAATTGTTCTTTTCCAATTTTAACATTTAATTTTATGAGAGGTTTGTATTCCAAGTAGCATGACACAATCCAGTGGCAATATAAGAAGCTATGTTTGGTAAAAACTTTCAAGTTTTAAAATGCTGCAAGTAGAAGAATCAAAATGTGCATCCTGTTATATTTTAAGTTATGTAAAATGTTTTTCCATAGAGACCGCCTCATTTTACTCCAGGTGAACTAGCTTCTTTGGAGCCAAGCAAGTGTGTCTTGCATCTTTCTGCCAGAATACTGTGTCTCTTAGGTCTTATAAAGATGGAGGGAAATGACACAACAGCTGGTAAAAACCAAAACTGAAAGAGAATGAGGTCAGGCAATCATCAGTGAAAGCTTCCAAATGAGAATAGCTCGCTGGAAATACAATGAAGTGAGTGTGACCTGGCTAGATAAAATCTAACCTGGCCACATGCAAATTCTTTGACCAGAAGCAGAGGTGACTTGGATTAGTTTGAAGTCCTTTTGTTCATTCTTCAGGTATGTAGAAAACAACTCTTAGTATTGTTACTCCTAGTTCATAGAGGACTCTGGACTTAATACTTCAATGGCCTTCGATGACCATAATTCTGAGAACTATCCAGTGAGCCAAGTTTTGAAACTAGTACTATGTTCATAGTACTAGTACTAGTGCATAGTACTACAGAAAGGATCACACTGGTTTCTTTGAAAATTATGTTATTGTCTGTTTTGGAACTGGGTCTATATTAGGAAGTTGCTGGACTAAAGATTTTTCTTGGGGCTGTTGAAACCAATATGAATGGTCACATTCTAAGTTTCCTTAGATACTTGAAATTTTCATTTTTTTAAGGACACAACCTTCTTAATTCACTTCTACCCTCACTGTTTTATTCACCAGATATAAGATTAGCCCTGAAAGAATTCTTTGCTGACTGGACCTTTGCAGTAAATGCAGGAATTCTGTTGAAGCACATATGACAATCATAATTCATTTCTAGAGCTGATCAATGCGATCGCTCTGCAGTTATATTAAAGGAAGAACCATAAATTCTGACATTAAAATTTTTTAGACTATATTCATTGCAGGTTATTACTATAGAATGCATGCAGCACATTAAATGCTATCACTGCCCTGAGAGCAAAAAGAGAGAGAACATCCAAAGACACAATTAGATAATAATTGTTGGGGGTGACCTTGTGACAGCCAGAGTGAGCGCAAGGCTTGAGGTAGGAAGAGGGGAACTTTTGAGAGACAGGTGGATAGACTTCCTTTGAAAGAGTAGAATTTTCTAAGTTGAGAGGATGGGAAAGTGCTTGTCAGGGGAAGGGAACAGAGTAGGCAACAGAGTGGTAGAATGAAAAAAAGTGCTGCTTCTGATAGGGAGACAGTGAAGCAGAAGTCATTGCTGTCATTTTCCTAGTGACCAAGTAGGACTTTATGAACAATATTCTTTGTTTTCATGTGACCTAATCCTGGAACCTTGAGGTAAGAACCACCATCCACTTTAACAAACCAAGTCATGTTTTCTTTCGAGAGGACTTGCATAATGATCTCTTCACTTCTTATCTTTATTTCTGTTACATGTTGGAAGTTATTTAACTTAGATTTCATTTGATGCCATTTTCATTCAGATAGATAGTTCTGTTTTAAAAGAATCAATATATCTTCAAATTTTTTTCTCCAGTTTAATACTGTTCAAGATAATATTTTCCAAGCATTATGTTCTGGACTCTTTTTCCTACAGAGTTCTTTGTGCTTTGTTTCTTTTATCATCAGTGCTAAATTCTTACAGTATTTCAGTTGCTCCTTCTGACTAATGGAAATCAATGTTAAGAATCTCAAGGGATTATTAAGATTAAATTACTATAGTGTAATGTTAATGTTGTCTACATTGAAAGATACCTTACCTTACAGTGATGTTACTATATTATTAAGTGCAAGATTCTATAACTTTTCTGTTTCTAAATTTGGGAATAGTGACATAATTTTTTCCCACATTTTTCTTGTCTTGATTTAGCTTCACATTAACTTGGAGTTTTCAGTTTATCCAAAATACCTTAGTATGTTTTGAAGACCATGTGCTTTGTAATGTCTGTTATTTATGTTCTTGGGAAAAGGATATGAATTATTTTGAAACTAGTAAAATGAATTATAGATTTACTCCTCTGCATCTTCTTAATGTATTCCAGAAGTTTAACATGGTGAATCTATTTAATTTGAATTATTGTATCATATGCTTTAGGTATCTTGGGTCATGAGGAATTCTTTTGTTCTTAAAGCTATCTTTTTTGATCAAATTATTTATTTTTAGGAAAAAGAATTACTAAAATTATATAAAGAACTGTTTTTCAGCAAGATTCACGCAAAGAAGAGTTTTAAAGATTAGAATAAAAAAAAAATCTAAGAATTTACAATTGGGCCTGTAAAAAAGCTGTATCATATGAGGTTTATATAGAAGTCCCCCAAGTTAAAATTTATTTTTAGAGTCTTGTATTTGAATACCAGGAGGTCTTTTGATTGCAGCTCTCTGTAAAGAGGTTAGGATTGATTTTCTTGGCCTCACATTTATAACTTGAGACCAAGACAGTGAAGCTAGCCAAAACTATGTACAGTGTCAGAACATTTTAACCAGGCACAGAGAAATTTATCTTTGTTTTACTTCATGCAATCAGCCAAGTCACTTACTGCCTGAGGAGGAACGGTATGCTTTTGCAGGCTTAGCCAATTTGACCCTGTCTTTTTAGAACTATAAATTTTCAAACATAAATATAAAATGTTAAAATTCAAACTTAATATTGTGAGTTTTTTTAAATGTTCCTCAATTTAGCCATATGTCATGATTAGTTCTTCTCAATACTTAATGTTTCTTTGTATACTTGAAAAATATGTTCATATTTATTTAGGCGGGTAATTTTCTTTTTGCTTCCAACATGTGGCTTGGTAACATTTTCTTTCCACAGGAAGCAGATGTCCGTCATACCTACAGAACATCTGGCTGAAGAACAAAACATGTCTTTAGAGGGCAAAGGACTCCTTTCAGTGACAATAGTGATCTGGGAAAGAGTAGCAGAGAATTCTCCATGTTGTGCTATCTCCTAGGACAAAAAGGCATATGCTAGAAACAGATTGGAAATCTCATAAGAATACAGAATTCTGGAGCTTTAGAATTCTTAAACTGTGATGACCCTCTGGAGCCTGAGCTATAGTCTGGTATCAAGACCCACACTTCTACAGGCTGTTTAATGCCTTAATTTATGAATTACAGTGCAAAACATAAAAATAAAAGATACAGAGTAGAAAACAAACATGATTATTTTAGCTTCTTTCCAGACTTACCGCAGAAAAGAGGATGCATGTGCATGATTTATAGAAGCCACATTAAGTTCATTAAAGGACCTGTAAGAAGATGGAAACTATATAGAGAATATACCAAAAATTGCTTCAAAGGCCAGTACAATATCTTGTTTCTTATTGTAAGAAAATCTATTTGGGAAAGTGGTATCATTCAGTCTTGTTTTATGACAGGAAAGTAATGAATTGTTCCCAGTGACTGTTTAGATGTATATATATATTTTGTATCCTTTATTCTTTTTATGTAATATAATAAATATAATATAATATAATATGTAATATAATATAATGATATAAGTTTTTTTAAAGTTTAGAATATAATTTCAATGATTATTTAATTATAGGCTATTTAGATTTCTGGGGGTGAGTCTTTATTCTGTGTAAGTTTCTTAGTTTTTGGTTCTAAGAAGCTGAGGAACTTTGGGTTTCTGTATCAGTTACTGTCTGAAAAATCATCTTCCTAAACTACTATTTCTTTTATTCTGTATAGGGAAGATAAGCTGAATTCCAAGTCTTAAGAATAGAAACATTTACTGTGTGCTTATTCTGTGTCTGGCATAGGTTTAACACATAATGTCTAATCACAATTCTAAAACATGGGTTCTGTCATTAGCCCCACTTCATAGATGCATGAAGTGAGGCACACAGAAGTTAAATAATGTTTATTAAGATCAGACAGTAGATAATGAAGTTGAGATGAAACTCTTTTCCTTGCAAACCTTAGGCATTAGGCTCACTGAGAAACCTATTCATCAGCCTGCCACAGTGCATATTTTCCACAACTGTTACTTATGGCAGTCTGTTTCTTGTCAAGAATTCCAAGAAAGTACTTTTTACAGAAGAGTGATTGTTTGGAGCATTTCCAGCATTATTTAAAAATCTGGATGAATCATCAGCACCATTGCCTTGCACAGTCTTTTTTGTCCTTGACTTGTACTCTGAGTAACATTTTGGCCATTCTTTTAAGATCGTGGTACACAGTGTTTTAACTATTACTAGTCTCTATTTTGTTGCGGAATTTTGTGAGATTTTTATAAAAGTAAAAATAATGCTTTTTATATTTTCTTATTAATATTACCTTAAAATTAAAAAGAAAGTACTAAAGTCAAAGTAATGGCATTATAACTTGTTTTCCTTGAGCATGAAATCCAGATACTAGGAGGCAGGTCCCATTACTATGAAGTAAGTATGACAATTTTACACAGAACTTCTTTGTTTCATCACTTTGTTTGTACAATAGGCCCTGTTGTTGCTTGTAAACAGTAGAGAAAGAGAGATCCTGCCTTGTTTTCTACTTTTTTTATAGACTAAAGTTAAACAGACTTTTCTCTTACCTGTAGCTAAGTGATATTTGTGTGGCACAAGAGCAAGTTTGTAAGTCACAATCCGTTACACTTGCTACCTCCTGGCCACATGCTGCATGCAGTATATTCCCTGATACTTAGAGCTTTGTGAGTGTTCAGCCTGGCACATGCATCATTTATCTTATTGATTAAATTCAGTGAATGCCTCTCATCAGAGTTTCTCATAGCAAGAACATGCCATATAAATAATATTTATCAAATACTTCAGGACTCTTCTCAAGATTTTTCTGTTTATAAAAGCTGTTTATTGGACTTTTATGACTTTTCGTTTTGCCTGAATATTATAGATTAATTATACTTTTCACAATGTCATGAGCTACCCTGAAGGTGATGTTTAAAATGTAATAATATTGTAACAGGCTTATGAAACTCCTTATGGGGATTTCTTATAACAGTCCCAACACATTCTTAATTTATTCATGCAATAAATATTTATTTCCTGAATTTTATGTGCCAAGCTAAGTGCTAAGAGTGCTGTGTATGCTCATAAATAAACTTGTCATTTTGAAATCCTTTTAAGAAGATTGAATTCCTAACAAGCTTCTCTGAAAAAAAAATATGCTAGATGTTATTATTCAGTAAGAGGACAGTTCTACTCATTTCTTTTCACATTTTCTTCAGAAGGGCTACCAATGGCCTTTCTCTCTCTCTCTCTCTCTCTCTCTCTCAACGCTGAAAGAAACACATTCTCGTTTTGATCACTCCCTGATTTCCGTCTATCAAGGAGATGGGTCTTCTAGCAAGTGTTGTCACTGTGGAATACTGGCATGCCTGTGCTCTTCCTCCACCTCTTTAGGAGGCAGATGAGTCACTCAGAAGGAAGAAGTCCCCCAAATCCCTCTGGTTTTGTAGCTCCTTTATCTTTTGCCTTTATATTGTCCCCAGGATCCTGGTGGCTGCTCAATCTTCAGCTTGAGAAGGTTCAATTAGAATTTTTCAAAGCATATAAGAGTCAATTCCAGAGATACTTTGTCATATCCACTTTGTCATAGTGACACTAGAGGAATTTTCTTTTGAAGTTAATAATTGTAATTATAGCTTAGAGGGTAAAAATCATGATTAGTATCAAAATCATTTTTATTTTCTCATGTGCATGCTGCTGTACTAACTCGGGGCAAGGTAAATAAACAGACAGTGAATTCTGTTCTCATGAGGCTACTGGCTGTGTGTTACAACCAGTGGACACTGAATGCAGATACCAGCCTACAAGTGCACAAAGACCTCGCCTATGTCAGAGCTGCTGAGGAAATGTACTCATTAAGTTTGCAGATGACAGCGGGGCAAAAGTTACCGACCTTTTCACAATGGAAGATACCATAGTGGCTTGAACGTATTTTCAAGTTGGGATATCCAATAGGATTGATGGTTTTAGTATTCAGCTTTTATTAAAGGTAGATCATGTCTAATCTGGAAGGAGTTTCTACAGTGATGCCTACATTCAGTCACTTCTCTTCTGTTGCATTTTACTGTACACCATCAGAGTTTGCATTCGCTGTGAATCACTACGGACACCGTCCTCACAGCTGTTGTCTGAATCTTTATGTATCAGGCAGGCACTTCATGTAATTACCTCAAATTCCCACAAAAGCTGTGCTGCAAGGTACTATTATTCCCATTTTAAAGATCAATCAGTAGTCTTAACTTTTAAAGGAAAATGTTAAGTGACAGCTTAAAATCAAAATAGAAACTATGAATGCAGGCCCCTGACCTCTCTCCCTCAAGCACAAACAATTATTCTTCATGCCTCCCTGTTTGTACCCCGACTTGTTCTGTGTTTAGTGGTGAACCTTGGTTACTCCTCTGAGTTGTTTAGAGGTGCTCCATTTATTTAATCGTTTAACAGTGATTTATTGGCTTCTCAGCTTGGCAGTGGAGCTGTAACTAAAACAGTGAGTCCCTGTCTCTGCAGTGCACATTCTAGTGGATGCCAGGCAACCTCCTTCTGGCCACAGGAAGGCTTGAGCAAAGGGAGATGATTTGAAGTTGTCTGCATCCCTTTGGTGAGTGAAGTTCAGAAACAACTTCTGTAATCCTGGGCTTCTCAGAGTTAAGTACAGTGTTTCTTAAACATCAGAGCCACTACGTAAATAATGTGAGTGTTCCCAGTCAAGAGTGACATTTTAAGATGACAGGGAGCTCAACTAAAGTGTGAATCACAATCAGGACTTGTCAGAATTGTACCTGTCAGAAGCATTTCACATTTAGACAAGGTTCCCAGAGGGCTGCTTAATAGATTAAAAGTCTGAAATATAGGACTTCTGGGTTTCCAAAGAGTTGCAGTAACTTAAATGGTATTTTATGAAAGATGACATGTTGATGGTAGATACTGAAATTTACTAGGTATGACTGATGCCAGAAAATCTCTGCCTGCCTCTTAGTTTTCAGTGGATGCAAGGTAACTGTATTAAATGTTTGGTTGTTTTGGAATATTGATGCATTGGGCTCTCTGTCAAGCACTAAACCGAGCCAAACTACTTTCACACATTGTCACATCACGCCTTTCTGCTGCAGTCTTTAATCTAGAAACTCTTTCTGTCAGTTTTTCCAGCAATCATATTCTTATTAAGTGTCTTGTGGGGTGGTGTATTCTGCTAGAATTATTTGTGACTCACTCTTTGAGTGGAAGGGGAATGTATATAAATAAAACATTTCTGAATGAAAATTTGTGGAGAATGTGAACTTTAAAATGTTTTGCTTATGATTTTGTCCTCTCTATCAGCAGATGTAAAGTAACTACCTATTAAATCTTCTAATTTTGGAAAGAGTTAATATGCTTTTGATAGTTCTTTATCTTTTCTTATTATAACAAAAAGGTATACTTAACAGGATATATTTTTCTTCTTGAGTGTTCTGGGACTGATTTCAGGATTGGAGCTTGCTTCTTCCATAGACAGCAAAAAAAGCCAACTTTCCATCTAAAAAAGTCATCAGAGAGTTAATACGTTCTCTGTTGTTCTGCGTTCACTATTGGTCTTCTTTGGTGATTTCAGTTTTAAAAATTCTGTCCAGTCTCACTGCTGTATCCGCTTCCTTCTACACTGAACCATCACTACTACCTCAGACTTTCTCTTACTCTTCTGAAAGATCCTGTGAGCCCACCTCTGGCTGAGATCTTGACTGTGTTTCACTCAATCCCACATGCACCCTCCTCCACTGTGTGCTGCTCAGTTTTGCACACATCATTCCTAACCAGATGTTGGGTTCATTATGACTGACATCATGTGTGTGTGAGGCGAACGTGATAACCACTACACTATGGAAACCACCTATGACTGACATCATGATTGCTCTACTAGCCTGTGGCCCATCCTTTCCTGAGGATTGTTGGAACATAGAATCAATCCTCTTATGAATTTTCCTGTTACAGGCTTGGTTGTCTGAGTTATGGCTATAACTGCATAGTTCTTTGGCATCTTATGTTGACCAATTGAGATTACTAATTTCTTTAAAATTAAATTTTTAGTCAGGCATCTTTTTTATTATCTCTGTTATCTCATTATTAGCTAAGTTGTTTATTATGCTGCTGTGTGCACTAAGTACAAACTTAAATCTAAGATAGCAGAATTTTTAAAAATGTATGACTCAACACACATCATAGTAGTATACAAATCAAAGCTTATCAAGTAAAGTGTGGAGTGTCTGTGATGACAAAATCTGTAAACCTCTTTGCATACTGAGTAACCGTTACAATCACAATGCTTATGTAATAGGAAGACACGTGCTTTCTGATCATCATACTACAGAGGATGGGAAGTTGGTGTGTAAAAGGTAGGTGATCATCTGTATTGGCTATGAAAGAGAAACCTGCTACAGAAGAGATAATAAATTGTTGAGTGAACTATCAGTTGTTGTGGCATTTTATTATACAAAAAAAAGGAATTTAGTCCAAGCAAAATCTATTATCATATGTATACCTCATGTGCATTAAATATTGATACTCTATGTATAGAGAGAGCTTTACTGTTTTCAGATACATTGTGGAAAATGGTGTTATGTAAATTTGAAGAGAATGGTTGGATTAGGACAGTGTCACAAGATAGGTTTTCTTTTATTTCAACTAGTTGGTGTCCATCTATTTAATTACCACCTGTGGTGGTTGGGGTTAAAGATTATACTGTATGCCACCAGAGGCCACTGTATATTCTTCTCTATTTTCTGTTGTTCAGCTTCTCCACAGTTTGGTATTAAATTCTTCCCCTAAAATTACGTGGTATTCTTTTATGCACAGATTTTCTTTTTCCCTCAGAAACTCACAGCCAGCCTCTGAGGTTTGGTGGGGAAAGAAATTTTCCTGGAGGGATAAAGAACTTCATTTTGTTTCCAGGACTGCTGTGATGATTTCACAGAATACTGATTTATAAACTGATTTTGGTTCCTTGGGGGAAAATTATTTAAATGCCAAGTTTCTAACGTTAGGATTTCCCTGTGCAACAATAAAATACGTTCTCTATTAGTGTGTGAAGGGGCAATCGATGAGAAAGTGGAGCAGTGCTAGAGGTATTAGAAAAAAACAGCCTTTTTCTGCATCTGACTTAGAGAATATTTCTGTTCACAATTGCATCATCCGGTATTGTAGCCAATACTTTTATTTGTATCTCATCAGCAAATGCAGCTGTTTATCTGTTGTTATGATCAGTGAACCTTAGTGATGGGTTTTGCAAAGCATGATTTGTCATCTGATTTGGAAAGATCATTCCAACAATTTCAAACCTACATAGTAGTCTTCTTCTTGTAAAGGTAGGATTCTGGGGTTTTGTTATGTTTTTAGAAGAATATTGAAATTGGTTATGTATCACCTTCTGTGTCCCATTTGGTTATGGATGACCACTGAGAAATTTAGTAGAATTTTCTGACCACTAATAATGTATTCTTGAGAAAAAAATAAGGGAATCTAAACCTCATTCCTTATCTGCTCAGAGAATTCCAGCCCTATATCTTTGATTGAATGAATTACATGTTGGTCACAGATGTCAATATAAGCAGAATCAAATCGCCAATCAAGTTTTTCTTTGGTCTTCCCTGTCAGTGGGGCCTTTATTCTTCTAAGCCTATAACCCATGAAATGATCTTTGCTACTTATTTCTTTCCAAATATCCACCTAAGGACCAAATGTTGAGTCCAGTTTTATAATATACTTGAATCTATTGTGTGTGAAGAGATCACAATCTCATTTTAGCTCATTTCATACCTGTGGACCCCTAATATCTTCACCTTGTTCTCAACATATATCCACATATTTTTTTCTAGAATTATTTCTCAGCCTCTATCTAGAATTGTTTTGTGTTCCTCAATTAGTGCCTTATTCCACACTGACTTCTGATGTTAGCTTCACATTTCTTTTTTTTTAATTTCTAAATTTTTTTATTTTAAAGAGAACAAAACCCAACAGAACAGAATAAAGCCAATCAAAACACAGCAGTGAAAGTGGTACAGAACTTCAAAACAATACAATAGGAAATCAACAATGGCTATCACAGTATATCTTGCTGTCTTCACCATAGTTGTCCATGCCATCAACATAGCAAAATCAAACAAAACAAAACAAAACAAAACAAAACAAAACAGTAAAAACAATCAGAATATTACATTGAATAAAATAAAACAATAAACTAGAACAAAACAAAACAGAACAATACTGCATAGTTATCTTCAAAGTAGTTGCTCAGATTACCCAATGCATGGGTAAAACAAAACAGTAAAATGGAGCACAACATTGGATTTCAAAAATGAGACAGGAAGAAATCCCCCACAGGTGACACAATCCACACTGCCATCCTCCAGGTAGATGCCCTGACCACCAGCCCCAGGGCTGCAGAGTCAAACAAACAATACAAGCATCAAGTTATTCCTTTCACCTCAGCTGCTGTCATCTCACCCTGAGTCCTCCGAATCAGCAGTGGGGTGGAGGTGGGGTGCTCTGCTGGTTTTTCAGCCCCTGCACCAGCTGGCCCACAGGAAGACGTAGCTTCTTTTCTGGCTGAGGCTCTTTCTGATCAGCATGATGGCACTTACTTCATGGGAAGGCGTAGTTTCCCTTCTCAGCATCACATTTCTTAATTTGCCATCTGATTATATCTCTGTCTCAGCCCTGGACCCTATATACCTCTTTTGACACTGGTCTCTTGTTTTTATCCTTGCTTCTCACACAGTTTTGCCCTTAGTTACTGAGGAAAAAAATTCCTTCTCTGAGTCCATTGGGCTTTAGAGTCCTGTCCTGGCATAGACACTTGTGGCCAGTGTTACAAAGAGATCCCTTTCCAGTAAATGGGAACCAAAGTCTGTCCCTTCCATGGAGCTTGGCCCTGTGTGTGGCTGTCTTACTTCTACACTTCTTTACAAACCTCATTCTAAGCCCATCTGCTGCATTGTTTCTCATTTCCACTGAACAATACGTTTTGTCTCTCCTCTCGATGCATTCTAGAACATTTATGAACTGTCCTTGTCACCTATTGGTTACCATTATTGTTTAGTGTATGTGCACAAGGATGGAGAAATACGACTATTGATGTACAGCTCATCTTTTTATTTTTATTTTTGTGCTGGGAATCAAACTCACAGCCTTGAGCTTGCCAGGCAGGCACTGTGTCACTGAACTATATCCCCAACCAATACAACTCATCTTATCCTTCAAAAGGCTGATAGCATTTTGAGGGAAAAAAAATCATATTATGCATCTTTACACTTTGTGAGACCTTTATGACAGGGTTGTATATTTAACACAGTGGTGATCATGACTGACTGACTCTAAACTGTTCTCAAAGCAGAGTAATTTGGGGAAGAAAGATAAGCTGTTTAAATACAGAGCTTTGAAGTTCCTCTTCTCATCTTCATGTTCTGTTCTCTAGTGAAAAGCCCATGGTGGCTGCAGAACATGGCTTTTGTCCATTCCATAAATTCAGTATCCTGGATCTAGCCCTCATCTGAACTCTGCATGGGCTGAAGTATAAACTTTTCATGGTTCCATCACATTAAGCAAGATCTGTGCAAAGACTTAGATATATTTAAAACAGCACTGTGAGAAAGCAAAAATTTCTGAGTAATTCTCTCTATCTCAAAGGCTTTATGGTGGAATTTTTATTCCTTACACATCAATTTAATTCACTAAGTGATTGATGTCTGCCTTAAATACTGCTTATTCCAAATGTGGTGTGCATAAAAGAAACAGTTACTAATATTTTCAAGAGTAAATCTCATGGAGCTTTTAAAGCCACATCCATGCCTTCAGATTTTAAGGTAAGGAAGGTAGAGAATTGGAGTGAAGCTACTCTTTGGAAAGAAAAATGGAGACAGTGCGGGAGCAGTATGCTCTCCATGGTTCTGACATGTTACTACCAGAAAGGAAAGTCGTTTGGAGAACATGTTGCCGGTTGTGTTTTACAAAGCCAAGGTACCATCACCAGCAAGACTAACAAAATTATAATAGTGCTGATGTGTAACTACTTTGAAGCTATACCTAAACTTTAAATAATGAGTGTGTATATGTGTGTGTGTGTGTGCGCGTGCACGCGTTTTCTCCCTAAGGAAGACTCATAGCTGTAGTTTTACCAGAGTACACTTCAATGTTGAAGGTTTGTTAAAATGCTGCCATGTTTATAAAAAGGAAGAATAAATACAAATGCATATCTATGTGTACAAATATACATATACACACATATTCATGCACATATGTAACATGTATACAGTTTCATGATATATTCTGAATATATTTTATTGTTCAACAGTTAATTTTTTTAGACGTTCCAATCCTTATATTTTTAGTATTTTTTAAAATTCTGTAATAAATTAGAATTGTCTAAAAATAGAAATAAAAGACTATTCTCAACTCTAAGAGAGGTCTGCCATGCTGTAAAGAAGTTAGAAAAAAATTTTGTTAGTCCTGAAGTTCACACAAAAGGATAATATGTGACATGGATTTATGACACTGTGGTATCTGAATTTGTTTCTTTAACAGAAGTAGAGCAGCTAAATCAAACACCAGTACACCAGTGCTCTCTAGGAAGCCATATAAAAGAAACAGTGGGAAAAATCTGGGGCTTTTTCTCTTATTATCCTAAAATGCCTGAAAGGAAAGAATAATATAAAATACATAACGATAGAAGGGACATTGAGTTCACATCTTAGTTTATGGAAAGGGAGCCAGCTGATCAGAAGAACTAGCATGAACAGTTAATTTTCTCCTGCTGGTCTTGTAATAAGTTTTTTCAGTGCTGGGATGTAACTAAAGATTGATGAAAGTAGCAGCACAGGAGCAAAGTTCACACTATCTCAGATCTGAGGCAAATTTTCAAAGCCCATTCTGCTGCTGCTTCAAGGTGGCTGTGTCAGAAACCAGAGCATTCTATCTCCGCTTACTCCCTCCGGCCTGACCTTTTTCCTGGAGCTGCTCCCTAGGCACCTCCCTCCACCCAGGCTCAGAGGACTCTGATTCCTCTGTAACCTCCCTCTGTCTTTGAATTTCAAGTGAACCCAATGGTTAGTTAGTGAACCATGTCCCTCGTTATTGTTCATTTCTGCCATGTCTCAAACACTCTTCTGCAGTCCCCATGGTTTTGGTGTTTATCTTACAGAGATAAATATATCCAAGCAGGTCATGGCAGTGGGGATGCTGTGATCAGCTTCCTGTGTTTGCATCCCCACCCCATTCCTTATTAGCGTGGACAAGGTGTCAGCAAGATAGTCTCTGAACTTTGGCTTCCTCTTCTCTTAAACAGACATAATCATAGCAGCTGCCTGCCAGGAAGACCTTTCTGTTCACCCTGTCTAAAATAGCATTCCCATTACTTTGTCTTTCCCCTGCTTTGTTGTTTTATGACATTTATGACTACTTGACATTCTATCAAGTATTTGTTTGTTCAGTTGTTTGTCTAGGTTTTAACCAGGAATGTGGTTTCTGTGGAGAAATCTGGTCTGTGATTTTTCTACATCGTTGTCTCCCTCTATTCCTAAAGAATATTTGCATTCCGAATTCCTGAAGAATTCTAGGAACATAGTGCTTAAAAATTACATGTTGAATGAATAATAAATTAAGAAGCAGTCCATTGTGAAGATAAAAGATATCATATATCAAAGTGTCTGTCCAGAAAGTGTGTGCTTTTAGTCTGCTTTACTGTTTTGTTCCTCTAGTTGATCTTAAGTCACCCAAATAATATAACATTAATAAACAATATTCTTCTTAAAATTCAGCACTAGTTTCCATTGCACCCTACCAAGTTGTGAGCTTCTTGAGGGCAGAGCCTGTCTCGTTCTAGTAGCTGCTTATGCCTCACACAGTTTCTTTAGTGCAGCAGGTGCTCAGTACAAGTGTATTACTGTTGATTCCAAGTAAAGGCAGCACATAGCCTGAAACATGGCTTTCCTTCAATATTTATTTACTTAGCTGTGCCTTTTGTGTAATTGCAATGGATTCTTTATCACAATATGAAGGAAATAACTGATGCCAATGGGTAGAAGCTAAAGGAAAACAAATTCCAGCTGAATATAAGGGAAAACAAATGGAACTTTCCAAATACAGTGACTGCCTGAAAATTAGTAAGCACCTCATCTCCAAAAATACTCAGTCTTAGAACTCAGACTGAGTGACTTTTTGGCAGAAAGTTGGCAGATGATTCAGCACAGAATGAGTGGAGGATGTGTGTGGTCTATCTAGGAGTTCACAAAAGTGAACTACCCTCCTAGATATCTGCATATATTTAAGGAAATATATTCTATCTTATGATACACACACACACACACACACACACATCCTCACTCACCCGTGCATCATATAGTGACATGGAACAGCATTTTCTCAGCCTAGAGGTACTGTTTCAGTTATTTTGTACTGGACTTGGGTTCTTTTGTTATTTATTTGTTCACTTGAGTTTTTTTTTAATGGCTAGGGATCAAACCTAAGGCCTTCTGCAGGCAAAGCAAGTGCTGTATCATTGAGCTTCATCCCCACACCAATTCGTTTGTCTTTTATATACTAAAAGAGTTTGAGTATATCTTATAGTTTCTTATCTTTTATTTCAATAAGTTATCCCTTGATATCTATGTAGAATAAGGTCTAGGAGTACCAGTGAATACCAACAATCTGAGAATACTCAAGTCCCTTATAGAAAAGGGCATAGAATTTTCATGTAACCTGTGCACATTCAGCTTGTATATTTTAAGTCATCTAATACCTTATCGTGCAAGTAGTGGTTACACTGTTTTGTTTAGAGAATAATAACAAGAATAAACGTGTATAAATGTTCGGTCTGTGAAGTTCTCCCACCTGGTGTTTTCAGTCTATCTATGGTTGGTTAAATTTGCAGATTTGGAATCCATGAGTGCGGAAAACTTTGTTTGTTTAAATATCTGTCTTTCTAGGAAACTGAATTCCTTGAGGCCAAAACCATGCCTTATTTAACTTCCTACCCCTAGAGCCTAGCCTGGACTCTTAATTAAAAGTCACTGGATGAATAATCAGTCTGGGGCAGGCCTTTTTCATATTACTGATACTCAGATTTGGGAGCCCTTTATCTCTCTGAACTTTTGGAGTGACTCAAAAATATGACCTGTCTTTCCCAAATAGTATTTCTGCTACTTTGTGTCTTCTAAAACAAATTCATCCTTGAAACTGTAAGATGATGATATTGTTGTCACTGTTGAGAGTGATGCCTTTCTTGTCATCGGGTACAGTTCTGTAATCAGATCAAGAAAGAACATTTTCAAACAAGGGAAGCATCTCAAAAGGGTATTGCTAATTGACCGCATGAGTTCAGAGCCGATGACACGTTCAGTGATGGGATCTGCGCAAGCAGGTGAGTTTCTCAGGAAGAAAGAGTTCTCAATGGTAGTAGGTATTTTAAAATTTAAGTAGCAGATATTACTTGCTCTCTCTAACGTGACAGTATTGAGAAGTGGAATTGAATTCCAAATCACCCAGGAGGCTTAGGCTTCTAGTGAATGGTAACCTTTAATACTAAGATGGTAATTTAACTTTCACTGAACATATTTTTCCCTTTTATGCAACTTAGGACTTCTTTCTGAAAAGATTCAGTTGCTTCAGAGGTTCTTTTATTATTGTTATTAATCAGTTAACATACCTCTCTAGATAGCTATCACTATAATAAGAAAAGTACTGAAATTCAGAAAGCAACTCCGGAGGAAAAAGGGGCATTGTGCTTTTAGTCCAAAGAAAGGTGAGTTTGAACAGTACTTTAGTGTTCGTTGTCAACATGACTTTGATTTTCCATTACTATAAAGCAGGCTATCATTCTCCTGCTGAAATCGAGATAATTTTAGAGCACACACTAGTACTGTGTGCTGGACCAGGTTTAGTGAATGAATTGGCAAAATAAAGAGAACAGTGAATTTCAAAAAAATGTCATAATCATTAACAAAGGAGAGTGCTATACAGAGGCATTTGTGATCTAAACTAGTGGAAATCAAGTGAGACAAGTACTGTATTGATATGTGTATGTTGCCAAAATAACTTGTGTATTGAAGAAAAATCACCAGCCACCTGAAGGAGTGACAAAGGGAAAGCGATGAGGTGGTTATGAGACTATTTGTTCAATTGGGATGATTGGTAAGGTTTAGCAGTTAAGAAAACAGTGGTACTTTTCATTCTGATATGTTGAAGCTCTAAAGATCCTCCAGGAATCTTGGTGACCAGGATAGCCAAAAACTGAATCCTTAAATATTACGCACACATGAGCTGTAAGGATTAGTGTCTAAGGAGAGGCTTTAGAATATTTTGATTACAAACACTTTAAAGTTTTCCCCATTTTTTTCTTTCTTTAATATTTCTTATTTTATATCACTGCTATTTATTTTGTTATTTACTAATAATATGAAAGGAAATCATTTGTGTATTCCCATTAAGTATTTTTTGTGTTTTGGGTAGAGTGACATGTTTTACCTCTAGCATCAACTATTTTTGACTAAGGCATCTTCATTGTGATGAAATGGGGTACATAACTGGGTTTTCAAGCCAAGTTTCACATTTTATGTTTTCATATGACCTATAAGGCATTGCTGGCTCTCAGTGGGAGTTGGTTCCCTAGCTCACTGGAGAGTGGAGGGGTCTGGCCTTCACTCTGGAAATCATAAGGGCCTGATAATTCCTGACAGATAGAAGAAACTCAATATATATCGAAATGAACCAAATCGTATATAATCACAAGGGACTCTGGTGGATATAACACAGACCAGTGCATGTCTTATAATTTGAAGAAAAACTCTCAAACCTTATACATAATGCAAGAAGGGATTAACTTAATCTTTGGCTATAAAGGGAAACCACATTTACAAACAAATGAAATAATAGGGCCTAATCCTCACATGTCAAGACTGCCTGGATGGATAGATTCTGTAGCAGGATAAAGGAATTGGCATTGGGAGTCTTAAAGGTTGCCACATAAGTTGTAATTTTGTCATTTTCTGGTGGTATTGGTGGGCACTTGACGGATTTGAAGCAATTTTAAAATTAAAATCAATTCCTCTATCACTGTTGAATTTAATTTCTGCTACACTATGATCACTAATTGAAACTTTCAAGAATTTCATATACATCAGTGAACATTAGTAAGGTGTGACTGCACTGAGGTTTCTATTCAGTAATGTGCCTACTTAATTCATATTTGCTTTTATCAGGTAGCTTTTTAGTATATCAAAATATTTGAGACTGACTAAGACATTTTATTTTTCCCTATTCTTCAGAAACATTTTCAGGATTTTATTGAAAAACATTTATTAATTTATCAACTATTAATAGGCTAAAAATCTAATGATGATAGAAGATATATATTAATTGAATTGCAAAAATATAAGTTTATCAATGTTTTAAATAAAGTAGGTCCCAACTGAACTGACATTTACCAGCTTACTTGAAACAACTAGGAAAATTTTAAAAATTTTCTCAGTTGTTTATTTGCTCTGGATTTAATAGAGAGAATATTTAATGGAGGGAAGATCTGTCCCTAATTGTTATAAATCAGAGCTTCTCCCCACCAAAATAGCCATACTTTAATTACTTATCAGCACCCCACTTATACTCATATTTTTTATTGAATGGCTTTTAAGTATAACATTAGAATGCTTTTTTTTTTTTTTGTTACCGGGAATTGAACTCAACCTCGAACATGCCAGGCAAGCACTTGTGCCACTGAGCTAAATCCCCAGCCTCTAGAATGCTTATGTTTTGTTTTTATCCTGACTCTACCTTTATTGCTACTTTGGTGTCTCAGAAGAACCAGTTTTTTAGTGGTAAGAACTTACAGATGTATTTGAAAATACTTTTGAAAAATCACAATTATGATTTCAAATAAAATAAATTATAAAGTTAAATAACATTGCAGTTGTTACACATTTTTAACTTAACATTTTCACAGATGAAATAAAAATATTGTGCAATACAAAAGATTGTGTAAAAGTGTAATAGATAATTAAAGTTAGACATGCACATTTTTATTTAAATTTTTTAAATAGTTATTAGAAAAGAGTTCTTTTTGCCAATACAAGGCCTCCTGGAGCCATGCTAGAAGATTTGGAACATTAGAAAGTAAAATAGACAAGAAGTTACTTTCAGGAAACAATACTTGAATGAAGGAAATCTATGTAAACAACCAGATTCTCACAGTGCATGACTGTGTCCTGAAAATTCATTAGATGTTTTCAGATATGAATCTACTCCTTAAGATCATTAGAGTTTAGAGATGGATTGATCAGTTCTTAGAAAATAATAAGACTGTGCTCATGTTTCTTAAGTAATGACACTTGCCGGGAACAGTGAATGTAGTCCAGGGCAATCTAAAATAGGTTCTTAAATTATCATGTTATAATCAGACCTCCCAGACAACAAAGGCTTCATTTTTCTGCAGAACTTAGTTACCTTTCCTTGGGCTTCCTATTGTCTTTGGAAAGTGGTGTGGAGGAGGGTAAAGGGGGGAAAGTGCATGGAAGTCATGAGATACAGTTTAAAGGGAGATGCGAGAAACATAATAGGGTAAGCCGAGGAGATAAGGTAAATAATTGTAAGCAGGAAATTATACTTGAAACCACTCCTCTAGCTCTGCACTTCCAACCCCAATACCATACTGAGCAGATTTACAAAACCAGGGCCATTTTCAAGGTAGAAGATTGAGTTTTGAAGACTTTGAAATGATTGCTCACAGGTTCCAAAACCTAGACTTACAAATGCTGAAGAATAATGCAGTTGTAAACGTGGCTGTCTCAGACAAGGAAAGAGAGAAATTGGCTTTCTCACGAGCACACTCTCTAGTAAAGCTAAAACTAAAGCCTTTTATTTCCCGGCTTAGTCCTATCAGCTATGATAAAAAAAAATGGTGTTAAAATGTTTACAAGTTTATTATAGTAAAAGACACATCATCATGAATCTCCCTCAGAATACTCCCTTTGCTTCAAACACACTTTGAACATATAATTTTTACCATTTTCTGAAGTAGTCCTAGAAGACCTCTTTCATGAGAGTCTTTAGTTGTGCTGTTGGGGCTGCCTTGATATCCTAAATTGATTCAAAATATTTACCATTCCTGGTCATTTTGACTTTAGGAAAGACACAAGTTATGTGGCACCAGATCTGGTGAATAAGATGGATGTAGACGCTCAATAATGTTTTATGAGCCTGCCTTTCTGTTAAACGGAGCAGCAGCATTCACCTTGTTTTTTATCATACCTCATAAATGAACTGGTAAAAGAGAACTTTCAGAGCTGCTCCAGAAACTGGCAGAAGCAATAGAAAAATGTGTTCAAAATGAGGGAAAATATTTTGGGTGAGATAAATGGCAATGTGTTGTTTACTGTAATAATTTTTATTAAATTTAAATACATGCCATATTTGTTGATAATATCTTATATTTCTCATGTTTTGTACTAGGACATCATTGAATTGATTGTACAGCCTTGGTGTTTTAAGGCAACATGTACCTGGAAATATTGAGTGTAATTAAACAGTCTGCTGAATAACTCATATAGGCTAAGAACTGTACCACTGTAAGAAAACACGAGAGTGAGAATACATCATCTTTATCAACAGGAGAACAGTTTTAACATGAGAAAAATTGAAATGTAATCTGTATTCCATAAACATGTGAATAACCATAAAAACAGAATTACTCTGAATAAAATAAGATAGTATTGTCTTGAAGTACCTATTAAATAATAGTAATGGAATGAATAATAGTAATGAAGAGAATAATTTAGTGTTTATTTTTAGTTGTCTCTTTCTTGGGCTAAAGCATTAACAGTTATCAAGAACTTTATCGGAAGTGCTTCATCCTTGATTAGTAGTTTCCAATTCTAGCCCATTTCCAGAGCCATGCATAGCAGTTGACAACAGCTTGGCTCCCACAGACTATTTTTAGCTGATAAGATGAAAAAAATTACACACACACACACACACACACACACGCATGATGCTTTGGTATATATGGAATGTGATGTATTTGAGCCTTTGTGGAATGACTGAAACAAGCTAATTAAAATGTGTATTACTTCACATGCTTATCAGTTTTCGATAAGAACACTTAAAATCTACTGTCTTAGCTATTTTCAAGTATACAATTTATTTTTACTAACTGCAGTCATTATGATACACAGTATCTCTTGAACTTTTTCTTTTTTTCTCTTTGAAATAAAATGAATTAAAAGAACTTTATTTTTCTTAACCAACATATTTATACTGCTTGCTCAACATCTTCCTAATCCTTTTCTACATCTCCATCACTCTTTCCATCGAGTTTGAATATTTGCCCTGTTTGTCTTTTCATACTGGGCTTATTTTGTCTGCCATTATGTTCTGTAGGTTCATCTGTATTGTCACAAATGATAGAATTTCCTTATTATTAAAAGGAGAAAAACGCTCCATTGTGTTACGTTTTCCTTACCCATTTATCTGAGAGCAACTTAGGTTGATTCCATTTCTTGGCTATTAAATAATATTGCAGTAGATATGGGAGTGCAGGTCTCTTAACTGGTATGAGATACTGTGATTTCTCAATGTGGTTTAATTTTTTGGTTCCCTGATGAGTACTGATTTTGAACATTTTTTCATGTACCTGTTAGCTATTTATACACCTTTTGAAAACTGTCTATTCAAATCTTACCTTTTTTCTTTTTCCCCTACTGAGGATGGAACCCAGAGCCTTTACAGTGGGCTATATCCTCTGGCCTTTTTACTTTTTATTTTGAGATAAAGTGTAATTTACAAAATCGATGGAATGTGTGATACTCCTGCTAGAGCTTTCCAGAATTCTGGGATTACTGGTATGTGCCACCCTGTCCAGCTGTTTGCCCCCTTTTCCTGGTTGTTTGAGTTCCTCTTGCATCACGTGACCTGAGACATGCAGGTCATTGTTACCTGTGCAGATGTGTCTGTCTCTGGTGACGCCTCCATAAGTATATGTGACTCACTTCCTGTTCTGACAGTTGTTTTCCTGGAGTCTAAGCAGCACTCTTCCTTTACCACTATTATTAGCCTTTTTGTGCCATATTTGTAGATTTGAAGTTACAAATTTCAGTTTCACTTTCTCTTTTAGTCTTGTTTCATCAGCCTCGGTCCTTCTTAAAGTTAGTTACTTCATATGTGTAAAGTAAGGAGTTACTGAAATTAGGAAAAGAAAGTCATTAACTTTAAAGGAATGGGATCATCACACACTCCACTAAGGACTTTGAGTCTTGGATTTATCTGTTGAAAAGTTTGACTTGGCCACTTTGTGGAATGCCACACTTATGTCTCTTTGCCACTACAAAACATCCTTCTGGTGTTCTGTGCTGTTACAGAGGTCAGATTTCAGAAAGTAGGATTAATGAAATAACAAACTACTGATTTATACATTTTTTATTTCATTGAGGATGTGATTGATGAACTTGTTAAGAACACAAAATCATGGACTATTTTAAGGGTGTGCTAGACTTAACATTGTCAGTTAAACCACAGTCACAAAATTGTCACCATTCAGGCACTCTTTGGATGCATATGCTCTACTTGGCATTAATTTAGATATTGTTGGATGGTTAGAAAATCATGAAGTTCCATTAATATCACTTCAACCATTTGTGTCATGACATTCAAGTTAGTCTTGTGTCAACTAAATATAATACAGCAAAGAGTGTATATGTTTCCTACTGCAGGCTTATTAACCTAGGAGAGAAATTTCTTATTTGAAAAGGAAGTAAATATTTATCCCAACAAGTTACAAATCTTCCTTCACCAAGCCAATATTTGCAGCTTTTTATGCACTTGGGAGATCTTATTATTTAATTATAAATTTAGAGTTTGCTTAAAAGCTACATGGCAAAATTGGAGCCTAGAATTGAGTCATGAGCTAAACTATGCTTAAAATACTAAAATTTCAATTTACTTCAATGTATTTTTATTGCGATTCTTTATCGAATATTGAACTTGACTTGGAGGACTATTTATGTGATGGTAATATTTTAAAAATTCTAATATGAAAAGCCAAGTTTTGACTGAGATACCTACTTTATTGTATTCTGATTAATTTGTATTCTGTTCATTAATTTCCTTGATATTTTTATTTCATTAATTTTTTTTCTAAAACATACAATTATATATTGAAGAATTAAAGTAGAAGTGTGCTGTTCGTAATTTATTTTGAAATTAGGAAAGAAATTGGATTTCAAAAAGGAGTAGCATTGGTTAGATGCGTACTGTGCTAGCTTTCCTTTAGTGTAAAAAGAAAACCTGCCTTAGTCAACTTTGCAAAAAGCAAAGTTCATTTTGGCTCACGGTTTTGCAGGTTTACGTCTATGGAAGGTTGTCTCTATTGCTCTTCTGCTTTTGCCAAGGAGACCTTCATAGGAGGAGAGTAGTAGAACAACCTGTTCCCCTCATGGCTGGATGTGAAAGAGACAGGATGGGATCAAGATCTCAACATCCCCTTCAAAGGCTCACCCACAGTGACCTAACTTCCTTTCCCTGGGCTCTGCCTCCTGAAGGTTCCACCACTTCCCAATAGTGCTGTGGGCTAGGGACATATGGGACAACACATAGGTCTTTGAGGAACATTCCAGATCCAAACTGTAGTAGACAGTTATCTTGTGAGACAAGTATAGTAAAATATTAATGGCAGAGTCTGAATGTTTGCTATAAAAATTATTTCAACTTTGCTGTACATGTTGAAATTTTCCACAATACAGTTTTGAAACCAAATTATTAATCCCCCTACTCAACTTAAGAAGTAGAACATTGCTACTGCTTGTGAAGCCCATTAGATTATATTGTAATATATTTAATTTTATTTCTGGCAAAATAATAAATACATATACTTAGAAATCAAATAGTATTCCAAGATTTATTACAAAGCAGAGGATTTGCCTACTCTACTATTCTATGCAAATCCTCTTCCCCAGACTTTCATTTTTAAAGCTATTTGAATATTTGCATACATTTATAAGAAATATATCTGTTGTATCATTTCCTGATAAATCAAGCTTATATATTATTTTTTTACTTTCTTTGTAAATTAAGATTCATCCTTCTTGTATCTTCCTCAGTTTCTCTCCATCAACCCCTTGTAGTCATATCAATTTTTAGTAAGCCAATAATCAGTGCTTACATTTTTATTGCTGAGTAAAGTAGTGAAGTGAAGTTTGAGTATCCTTTATCCAACAATATAAAGTCAGAAATATTTCAAATCCTGCATTTTGTGCACTGACATGATACCAGAAGTCACTTTATGTGACTGATGATAATCAAGACACATTGTCTTGAATATCATGTTGATGATAATCAAGACACTTCTGTTCTTTTTAGCTTGAATTAATTGCTTCACTTTTAAAAATGTGTTTCCTTTTTTGTGTAACTACCTAAATGCTTCTTAATATATGTTAAACATTCACCATGCTGTTTTCCATATCCTAATTGTATCAGAAGATCTACCAATTACGGAAAACTTTCTTGGAAGCCTCTGTTCTGTTCATTAGTTCAGGCTGTGCTCTTGGCTTTCCACACAACTCTCTTTTGTTTATCACTTTCATGTCTGACTTTTCTTAGTTTTTGGTTTTTTGGAGGTCTTGTCTTCCTTTGGAGCAATTTTTCTGGTGTTTTCCTAATAGGAGATGTATATAAGATAAAATGTTAAGAATTTATACACCTGTAAACTTTAATTCTCTTTTCACTCATGATGTTGTGTGTTTTAAGATCACTTATAAAAATGTTGAAGATATTATAGTTCCCATGTTTCTTTTGTAAAATCAAATGCTAACCTCCTTCACATTTCTTTCCATTTGAACTATTTTTTGTGTTTTGTTTCTCCTTGTACTCATTACCTTTATTTTTGTGGAATAATGTGAACAATCTTGATGTGAGTTTTTTTTTATCATTAGTGTATCTGGTGCTTAGTAGGCCTTTTAAATCTTAAGATGATTATCCTTATTGATCTTTTAATTTTTCTTATATTTCTTTGCTAATTTCTTCTTGTTCATTTTTTCTCCTTAGAAACTTCTATAAATCAGTTGCTGAACTTTCTGTATTGATCTCCATCACTTCTTCATATTTTCTGTTATGTTCCTTTAAATTTTTCTCTTCATTCCTGGGAAATAAATTGAATTTTATCTTCAAATAAGGTTTGTATTTTTATTTTTGTATTTTTTCAACTTCTGAGTATTCTAAAAATTTTTTATTATTTGGTGCTCATTTTTTAGAACAACCTATTCTTTTTATGGACATAATCTGTTTTCCTAACTCTAAGAAAGTTAACGTTTTCTGGGATCAATCTTATTTGCTTTTTTATATTCCCATCATAGATACTGTAGTTTATTGTGTCTTTACTTTCTAATACCTTCCAAATATTATTTCAAGCATATTTTTTTTTAAATCAGTAGCTCTCTTATTTAACTGCTCTATGGTTAAATATAATACAAAAGAAAGTTGACTTTTCTAACCTTAAGTGTGATGACATTTATCTAGTTGTTAAGTGGGGCACAGATTTAATATGAGTTAACAGATACCTGGTTTTATGGAAGAAAGTGAACAACTCATCTCAGTAATTGTATGTTAGAACATATTAAAGCTACTGAATTTGTTCTCATCAGAACTCATTTAGATAAGAAGTGCATAAAACTTCTTTGTGTTTCTTGCTTTGACTTCCATTGAAATCAATGTCTTTTAGTTTCCATTATGATCCCCTTTGTTACTCTGTGATGCAGATTGTATGAGTCACAGGTCTTGTTAGTGCCCCTACTAGATATCTAGTAGAAGGAAGGCCCTGGAAGTCTTTGGCTTGGCAAGTCAGCCCTAACATTGTATTTTATGAGCTTGTGGCCTTTTGTGCCCCTTAGGAGTCCTGATGTCACATTTGGACATTTTTCTTGGCGTTTTGGGGAAGTGCTGGGTGCCACTTCAACAGAGAAACAATGGCTTGCAGTTTGGATTGGAGGTTGAGGATATTTATTGAAATTAGGTTCAGTAATTGACACTTTGTGAATTTAGGTTGTGCTTACAAATCTGGCCACTACTTGCTTAACCAATTAATAAGCAAATTTCTTTAAATCAGATTGCAATGAAAAGTAAGACATGAAGTATACCTCTACTCTCTACTGTATATTTCCTCTACTGTATATTCTGTTGCATATTCTGAGAAGTAAATAAACATAACAATGTTCATGTTCAAGAAATTTATGCTTGGAAATGGTTTTTGACAGTTACACAATGATTATCTTCAATTAGTATATAAAACTGGACAAATGTCAACTATTCCATTTTGGATGATACATCTTTGTTTTCCATGTCGCTAACCTTTTATGGAGTGAAACCTTGAGCCACTGAAGCCAAGGTCTGATTTTATACTTTGTTTACCCCCTCTTTTTTTTTGTCCAATCCCTAATTTGAATTGTTCCAGTGATGGAAGGAACAGAGTATCCAAGGCAATACTCCCCTTGCTTTTGTTTTAAAATATATGGAAAGAAAAGAGGAGAAAGTAACTAAAATCTTTGTAGGGAGTGGCATCTCTGAGAGAATAATTTATATTCTTTCTCATAAATAATTTTTTACTGAAAAAATAGTTTATATATGAGAAGCTAAAATATGAAATATACTAACAGAGTTATATAAAAATTCACTATCGTGAGTGGACTTAAATCTGAGTGAGTGTATGGATATACACAGGCATATATGTGTGTGTGTGTGTGTGTGTGTGTGTGTGTTATAAGCAGCTTGAGTAAACTCCCTGGGCAGAGACTAAGAATGGTAAAATGCTTAGGAACTTGGAATAAAATATGATCAATACTAAATATTGTGGAGTCTAGAATAAATTGAGGCATACTACTATATTTAGCTTCCCTTTTAAAATTACAATGTATATTTAAAAAACACCCCAATTCTATTACAAATGTGTGCAACAACCTCAGTGAAGAAGGCTATGCATTAAAGGTGCCAACCGAAATCTCTAAAATGAAGATCAGAGAAGCTATACTAAATTATTGTCATGTAGCTGATGAATTGTTTTCACATAGGAGCATGGATTAACAATCCTGATGCCCCGGGACATGTACACTTGAACTAAACAGTTAAGTAAGTGGGTGACAGCTGTTGCAAACCAGATTTCTCGCTGTTGGACTGGAATTTTATAGATAAACGAGGATACTAAAATGACTTCATTGGCTATAAATTATAGTTGGCAACATCAGAACTCATGTTACATATGATGGTTACATATACAAATATTTATAGATATTTGCGTATACACGGATTCTTTGATAATGTTAGTTGAGAAGTCTTAAAAACAATTAACACTCCAGGAGCCAGGAATATATCTAGTGCTCAGATCTTGGTGTTTAATACCATTCCTGAATAAAAAGGAACAGGAATCAGAGGTCTTTAGAGAAATTCTAGGAACAGAATGGGGAATGTACAAGATGAGCCTGGAGTGTCTTCTAATGGCAAAGAGTAAGTAGGTACTCAAAAAGCAGAAATAAACCCAGGATGATGGAGACGAGTGGAAGGGACACACCAGGCAATGTGAAAGCTCTCAGTGGCCAAGTGGGGCAGTTTGAACAGCACATGAAAGTAACCTTAGATTTTGCTGCTAAATATGGAATAAATATATGTGAGTCCATACTGCCAAAATTATCAGTTTAACAAATGAATACCGAAGATGCAAATCTCCAATGTAGAGGAATTCCAAGTAATTTTGGTAGACATCTGCCCTCAAGGAGGCAGTGTACAGCTCATACAGTGCTTCATTCCAAAGTACAGCATGGAAAGGAGAATAAAGAATTAACTTTACAATTGAAAAATCTGGCAAATCTACTCAAGTAGGTTATCAAAGTCAGTATCAACAATAAGTCTCATTGATACTATGCACTCTTGACAGTTTGTATTTAATGTGATAAGAAAACCATTTTACCCTGTAGTCTTCCTCTCAAAAACCTATAACTTCAGTCTAATTATAAATTATAATCAGAAAATATCAGAAAAATTCCTAAGGAGAGACACTCTTGTATCTCACCTGACCTGTACTCTTTAAAAATTGTCAGGGTCAGCAAAAATAAGAAAAACCTAAGAAACCATTGTGATCATGAGGAGCTGAAGGAGACACGATAATTAAATATAACTGTGATGTCAAAGATGAGAGTCTATAACAGGGAAAATTACTTAGGTGCTTAATACTTCGGTAAAACTAAGAATATATGAATAAAATTGGACTTTAATTGCTAATAATACATTAACATTGGTTCATTTGTCTAGACCACTGTCAAGAACTTCTTCCTTTATGTTTTCTCCTAGTAGTTTTACAATTTCTGGTCTTATGTGTAAGTCTTTGGTACATTTTGAATTGAATTTTGTATGTAGTGTGACGTAAGGGTCCAAGGCTTCTGCACAGCATAGGAAATCCTAAACAGTGGGAAGAGACAGCCTGTGGGTAGAGAAAATATTTTCTAACTGTACATCTGGGTAGAGGTTAATATCTAAAATATATAAGGAACTCAAACAACTCAATAACAAGAAAATAACGTGATTTAAAAATGAATAGTAAACGTTTCTCTAAAGAAGATAAGCAAATGCCCAATAGGTATAATAAAATATTCTCAGTACCATTAATCATCAGGGAAATGCAAATTAAAACTACTGTATCATCTTACACCAGTTAGAACGGCTGTTATCAAAAAGACAAAAGATAACAACTGTTGGGAAACATAAGAAAAAGGAAACCTTGTACACTGTTGGTAAGAATATAAATTCATATAACTATTATGGAACAATATAGATGTTCCTCAAAATATTAAAATAGGACAACCATATGATCTGGCAGTGTCCCTACTGGATATTCATCTAAAGAAAATAAAATCAGTATATGAAATATTTGTCTGCACAAATTTACACAGGTTTATTGTAGCATTATTTGCAATACTCAAAATACAGACGAAACCTAAGTGACCTTAACAGATGAATGGATAACAAAAAACATGCTATATATCCACATAATGGTATACTGCTTGACCTTTGTAAAGGAGGTCCTGTCATTTGTGACAGCATGAATGTACCTGGAGGACACTATGCTTAGTGAAATAAGTCAGGCAGAGAAAGACAACTACTGTATAATGTCACTTACGTGTGAAATCTAAATTAGTTACATTCATAAAAGTACAGTGGTGGTTTCCTGGGGTCAGGCAACAGTGAGTAGGTGGTGAAGAAATGCTGTCAAAGGCTAAAAAGTTTCAAAGAGTAAAAAAAATTTATTTCTAGAAATAAATTCTAGAAATCAAACATACTGCACAGTGACTATAGGTAATAATGAGGTTTGCTGGACAATTGCTACTAATAAATCTTAAATGTTTTCACCACAAAAAGCATGTACGATAATGGATATCTTTATTCTCTTCTCTTGATCATTTCACAATTTATACATATATCAAAACTCTACATTGTCCATTGTAGTTACACAACATCGTTATTTCTCAATTACTAATAAAAGTTTGGGGGGAAAGAACTGAAAAAAGACTATTGGTTCGTTCATCATAATAGCAGAGATATTAATAACAGGGAAAACGGTGTGGGGCATATAGGAACCTGTGTACTATCTTTGCAGTTCTTTTGTAAACCTAAAATTATTATTTTTTTTATTGTGAAATGGGAAGATATTTTTTGTTTATTTTATTTAAAAGAGAATAAAACAAAAGGGGGCAGTACAGAGCAGATCAGAAGAGGACAACATAGGCAACACAGTACTTTACATTAAGTCAACTGGACATCAACAGTATCTAACGCCATATCTCTTACTCTGCTATAGTTGAGCATAGTTTCAATTACAATAATATCAAACATAACACAATAGTATAAAGCCATG